>JAJPUD010006868.1:3702-19572 GCA_023553655.1 Myrmecobius fasciatus | reverse complement strand
GCTGAAGACGCTTTGCCCTGGGGCACTTCGGTGAGTTGACTTAAGGTGCTGGGCCGGTGGGGGCTAGGACTAAATCCGAATTACTCCTTAAACAAGGCAAGTCTGCCAGAACACCTGTCCCCAATCAGGGCAGAGTGTCCCGAGTGCCTCAGATAAACTCCAGGTGTTTGGAATTTGGAGTTTGGAGTTTGGAATTTCTTCCAGGATGAGCCGAGCTGAGTCCCACCCTCACTTCCGGCCTGCACAGTTGTCGTCTATTTATCTCTCTGTCCGAGTCCGACTAACCTGATATGAAGTTCTCCAGAGAGCCGTGCCCAAATATTTCTGAGTTCGTTGACTTGAAGATCAGTTCGGAGGCTTATTTTATTGTTGATTTGAGAGAAGATCGGAGGAGAGGCAGAAAGTCACCTTTTCACTCCGCCATCTTGGCTCTGCCCAATCTCATTTTGCAAATCTTAAAGGATTATATAACTACTTAACATTATCATCATTAATCATTCTGTATGTTGTTTTTGTTTTTCTAGTTTTATTTTAATTGCTCTGCATTAGTTCATAGGCTTCCTATATTTCTCTGAATTCTTCAGATTCATAAGTTTTTATGAGTAATAATTTGCCACTACTTTTATATATCACAATTTGCTTACCCACTTCCTTCTTAATAGGGTCCTATTTTTGTTTTCCGTTTTTGTTACTACAAAAAGACTACTGTGAGTATTTTTATATAAACAAGACTTTTCTCCTTTTGTGTGGGAATTTTTCTTCTCCCATAACACTTCCTTTGACCTCCTTGGTGTATAGGCCTATAGTTCCCAGTTTAGATAAACAGTATTTCAGAGTTTCAGGTTTCTACTTGATTTCATTAATGCTCCAAAGCCCACTCAACTTTAAATATAGAAATGGCTGAGGTGATCTATTCATCTATAAATAATTTTGATTTAAATTAAAGTAAACTTTCTGCTCTGAGGGTCAAAGCATTTGTGTCCATTTCAGGAAGATACTGCCTTCTAGCCAGGCAACTTGAAGTGATTAGATTTTAGTCAAAGGAAAATTGTACTAATAAGGCCTAGAATGAAATGTCAGATGCAGGTGACATAAAAAGAAATGAATAGAATATACATTTTAAAAATTGAGTAGATAATCTATCTAGGGCTCTTTCCTCATTGACTTGGTAATTTAGTTCTTGAGGTAGAAACATTAACAAAGAGAATTAGAAAGACCAGTTTAGTACTGACCAATTTTTTTTATTATTTATAATTTTAATTGTAATTATTTATTAATTGACCATTCAGCAAGAATATATTACACAGTGATATGTGTCATGCATGGAAGATACAGATAAGAAAAATGAAACCATTCTTACTTTCAAAGATGGTCCAAGTTGGGATACATTATATTGAGGGAATAACATTAGTAGTTTACAGGTAGCTGGCCTAGGAGCTACCTGTAATGGAATGCTATTATTCTGTAAGAAATGATGAGCAGGCTGATTTCAGAAAAGCCTGGAAAGACTTGATGAACTGATGCTGAGTGAAGTGAGCAGAACTAGGAGAACATTGTACACAGAATCAGCAAAATTATGTGATGACCAATTATGATATATTTAGCTCTTCTCAGTAATACAATGATCCAAGACAATTCCAATAGTTTGGATAGAAAATTTCATCTGCATCCAGAGAAAGAACTAGGGAGATTGAATGAGAATCAAAGCATACTATTTTTACTTTTTTATTTGTTTTTTCCCTCATGGGGAAAAGTTTTTTTTTTTTTTTTTTATTATGATTTTTTTTTACAACATGGCTAATAGGGGAGATATGTTTAAAATGGTTGTACATGTATAATCTATATCAGATTACTTGTTGTCTTGGGGTAGGGGGAGGAAAGGGAAGGAGAAAGAAAAAAAAAGGAACTCAAAATCTTACATAAATGAATGTTAACAACTCTCTTTAGGTATAATTAGAAAAATAAAATACCACTGTCATTTTAAAAAAGTGAATGGATTCTTAATGAAGGACTAGGAAAAGATATCTAGCCTTTGATGGACTTTGATATATCAGTCAATTAGGTTCAACCAGTTGTAGAAAACAATAGGCCCAAATGGGAGTGTAGTTTTAGAACAAAAAGAGCAAATTGGTTATCCAAGAAATAGTTATGAAGAAAGAGTTTGGAGTGATAGGCCTAGGATCTATTGGCCATGGCACCTGAATGGAATGACTAAACTGGTCAAGTGATCTAGCCTACAAAATCCACTTCTAGTGTCCAGTTGGAACAAAAAGTGGGGTAAAAGAATGAACAACTTTCAATGGGGTCAAGTTATTTACTTTAATTAAATTGCAAGCCCTAAATAGGGAATACATGTTTCTTTCTGGAAGCTTTTTTTTTTTTTTAAGAGTATAAAAGACTTGCTCAAACCTTGACTAGTGAGGGGAGAATAATGTCAACCATGATGACCAGCCCTGAAGGCTATGTTTAGGTGCACATATAGTGAGGGCTGGAAAATCACAGTTCTCTACTCCAGTGGTGTCATATTCAAATAGGAATGAATCCGTGCTGCTGCATATTGACTATTGGCCTAATGTCATAGCACTATTTTCCATAAAAGACTTTACTGTCCCTAAAATTTTAGCCTATAAAATCTACTTCTGGGGACTTGTTGAAACCACAAATTAATAGTTTGTCTTCTATTGCATTTTTATTTATTTGTTAAATATTTCCCAGTTAGGTTCTAATTTAGTTGAGTCCTGCTTAGGAGTTTTCTTGGCTGCTTTGAGCCTCCAATTGACAAGTTTGACACTTGTTTTAGGCTATAAAGGGAAACTCCAAGAAACTATTTCCATTGTCATGGAACTAGAATTTAGTTAATATGTTGCATAACTAGAACTATGGCATGAACATGACTGAAAACAATTCAACAACGACAACCTTAGTCACCCCACTCTGCATAAATGCTTAAAATTTTGGTATATTCTCAGGTACTGAGAGAGACAAAGGATAGCATGATCAAAGATCTTGTTCAAAACCAATGAGATTTGGAAAGTAGGCTCTCAAGGAACTGCTTTATTTTTTCCTATGAAAAATTTCTGTCAGTGGAGACATAGGGTTGTATGGTTAATGCTGCAAAGAATCAGTGATTAAGGGGCAGCTGGATGGCATAGTGGATAGAGCACCAGCCTTGAAATCAGGGGGACCTGAGTTCAAAATCCAGCCTCAGACACTTAATACTTCCTACCTGCATGACCCTGGGCAACTCCCTTAACCCCATTGCTTCAGGAAAAAAAAAAAAAAAAGAAAAGAATCGATGATTAAATTCATACTCAAATGTGGATTATAGGAAGATGTGATAAATATACAGCTAATAGGTCAATTATATATACATATATGTGTAATTACATATATGTATTTACCTATACAATATACATACATAAATACACACACACAAAGCTTTGCATATGTCTTCGGTTTTGTATCAAAAATGTGTTACCTAAAAAACTAAAACCCCTTTGCTCCCCCACCCTCCCAAAAAAACTACCATCCAACAATTTGCAAATCTTTTCTTCCATTTAAAGAGCTTGATGATAATCAGGTTAATTATACACATAAACCTTTTTATATGAGGACAGGTAGTTATTTCAAGAAGGAGCTCATAGGGAAGCAGGAGTCTAGAGGATTGTTCCAAAGGTCAAACTCTAGAGAGAAGTTCAGTGAGAGAGGTCTGATTAATGTCAAGAATTACAGAAAGAAGCTTTTACTCTAAAAAGAGAAGTTTTCACTTCAAGGAGGAAGTTACCAAAATAAAAGTTAAAAAGGGCCAGAACATCTGTAAGATGTAACTGACTTCCGTGGCAAAATACCCGCTTGATTCATTAAATACTGATCGGTTGGCAGCCTGAGGAGGGAAATTTCTCCAGATTCTTCAAAAAAGAAGTGAGTAGCTATACCTAAAGACTCCAATGAAGGGGGATTCTTGAATTGGTGGTTTTCGAAACAAAAGAAAACAAACAAAAAGAATGAAGTGACAGGAAATATTAACCTAGATTGTAAATTAACTCTAACTTTTAAGAACTGTCATAAATGAATTATGGGAGAGCAAATTGATTAAAGGTCATTTGTTATGAATCAAGTTAGAAAAGATAGTACATTGCTTGAATTTGACTTTCTCTTTTCCTTTCTTCATATTTTACTGTTGTTTAATACAATTGAGGTTTAAAAAGGGAAATCAATTAGTTTGGTTTTTTTAATCCTATGAGCTGGATTTGTGGGCATCATTTTCACTGGAGCAGATCAGAACCCTATTGCAATTTCTTTTCCTGTGAGATTCACTCCCACCTCTTTCTAAAAATTGTCCATGAAAACCTTTCTCTGGTTCTGTTGACATGTTGCACTCGGGTTGTCTGTCCACATTCTCTCAATCACAATATGAGAGCTGCCCACCTGCTTTTTTCTGGGCACAAATGTCTCTGGTGATATCTTTCTTATCTTTTCTCATGTAGTATTTGTCTTTCTTTGACATAAAGAACATTAGGGTGATATTTCCTTAGGTCTTCTGAATAGCCAATCTTAAGGTTTGAATCTTTTCTTATATAATATGTACTTGAATTCTGGACTTGGAAAAAATCTGTATTAAAATCCCTTGTCAATTATTAAGTCATTGAATTTCACAGAGCAGAAGGGGTCCTTAGAGCTCTTCTAGTTCATCCCCCTACTTTGGTAGTTGAGGAAATTAAATCTAAGAGAGGGGCCATGACCTTCCTGAAGATCCACAATTCTTTATCATTATTCTTTCTAGAATAGGTCCAGGTCTCATGAGTTCCTTCCAGGCTGGTATTTCTTGTATTGCCCCTAACTGCCTTTCAGCTGTACTCACCCTTACAGAATGAGATATTACTTACTGTGCTCTCCCTAGATGCTAATTAGCTTGGAAGAGTGCAGGGGAGATTCTTGACCTATTTTTGGCCACCTTTGAAAGAAACAGCCTTCTCTTTGTGTCCAAAATATCAGATAAGTTATGGAAAATATGATGTGCAGCATAATGTATTTTACTCTTGAGAACGTAAGAGCACTTATGTGATTCTAGAACTGCAAGTCATTTTCTTAATTATTTCTTTAATTGCTTACATTTATATTTTACAACTTCTATTTGCTTTTAGGATATATTTTTTTAAAGCCTGGGAGATTAAAGAGACATCTTCCGCTGCTCTTTTCCCTTCTTCCACTTTCAAAATAAAATTTGACTGTGATAGAACAGGTAAAAATAAAAGTTAAACAGGGGTTCTATTGCAAAGATGCAATCTTTCCCAAAGAATCTGTTATTTTTTTGTTTTGTTGCTAGATGTGCCCTTCTTATTTTTTCTGCTGTTTTCTGTGCCTTTTATGTCTTTTTAGCTCTTCTCTCTGCTAATAAAAATCATGCACTACTTTCATAATCCAGCTCCAGTGTTATCCATTCTATGAGGCATTCCCTGACCACACCAGCCCTCACAGATCTCCTTCTCCTCTGAGCATCTATGGCTTTTATTATCTGTGTTACTTACTTTGGTCCTTACTAGAGGCAAGATCTTAATTTATTATTCATCTATTTCAAGAATATGTCTTCTCTCTCCATATGTAAATTATAAAGTTTTCAAGTGCATCATCTCTGCCTCTAACTGCTTCTGCGTTATCTACAGCATCCATCATTGCTAAGCATACTTCAATGGTTTTGTGATTTCAATTTCAGCCATATAGATACTCCCTCTATTGATGTAGGTCATAATTGGTCCCTTGCAAGATTTCTTATTTTGTAATTTTGTTTGTGTTCTTCCATATATTCTCCACATATGCCACAGCTAAAATACTGGAGATCTTCTCTTAGGTCAGAGCTTTTTAACCTGTTGTCCATGGATAAATTTTAGATGATATGTGAACTTGAAATGGGAAAAAAAGCTTTTTTCCACCATGTAATTGGTTTCCTTTGTAATTTAATGTATAGTACTGATTACCCTAGCCCTCAACACCTAAGGCCAGGGTGTATTACATTTTACCCCATTCTACAACTCTCTGGGACCCTTATAGGGATTTGGGGGTTTCTAAGTCTCTGCCATTGTCTCAAAACTGTACCATTTGTATTCTTTCAATTTTAAGGGTCCTTTCATCATACTTCCATTTAACCATTTAACAATCAAAATAGTTTTTACAAAGCAAAATTTGTCACTTACTCACAGATATGGCAAGAACATACATATTTTCCCCTCACTCCCTGCAACTACTGGGGCAGCATAATTCCCCTTTATGCCACATCTTTCTCCAGAGAGGAGACAGGATTTAGGTCAATAATTAATTCAATTTCTACATATCATGGTCCCACATTCACTCATCAACCTGTCCCATCATTATCCCATCACTGGCTTCTCAGGGACTTCCTTCTGGGCTGGGAGCAACATTTAGTCCAGAATTCTGCTTTCAAGCCCACCAAAGTTTAAAATCCTGGCTTCAACCACCTACTACCTCTTCTTGGAAAAGGATAAACTAAATAGACCGAAATCCCAAATTCTTTTTTTTTTTTTGGGTCCACAGAGCCTAAAATAGGGAGGGGAGATAGCCCTCCCACTCAACTCAGTGCATGGAGCCTGAGCTTCAGGAGAGTAAGACTTTTACCAACTGGATTCTGCTGAAGAAAGTGAGACTATTTCCATCTGGTAATTATAAGGATGCAGTATGTTCTAGCTATGGCCACCCAACCAATGGAAAGAGGCTGTTTCACCCCAGAGAGAAGGGGGAACACAAGATATTTTCTCTCAAAAGCAAGTTTCTGCCAGCAGCAAAGCCCTACTATAAATATATTTTATTATGTCTTTAAAAACATTATTTTGAAGAATCAATAGATTTCATCAGACTTCAAAGGCGCTGACTCACAAAGAGGTTAATTTGATTCATTTGTTATCCTGCCCTTCTGTTTCATGATCAACTTATTTCCTTGACTGTGTTCTTCAGTTATATCAGTTATGGCCACTCCTCATGACCCAATTTGGGGTTATCTTGGCAAAGATATGGGAGTAGCTTGTTATTTCCATTCTCCAGCTCATTTTACAGATGAGGAAACTGAGGCAAATGGGGTTGTGAATTGCCCAGGATCATCCAGCTGGTGTCAGACCCTGGATTTGAACTCAGGAAGATGAGTCTTCCTGATTCCAGGTACACTCTGGTACCACTTACCACCTAGTTTCTCTTTGTTGAGTATCCCTTTCCTGAATTATTTTGCTTTTACTATGTCAAAGGTAGCTAGTTGACATGACTGATAGTGCTGGATGTGATAAGATCCAAATTCACATCCACCTAAGACACTTACCAACACTGACTAAATTAAAATTCATTCTGGTCTTTTCCTTTTGTTCAATTCTGACTCTGCTCACTTTGTATTTGCTTATTTTTAATCTTTCCTTTTTGATATGTTCGTATAACAACTGATTATTTTCTTCTTTGATTTTCCTGTATTCACACGAGTCTCCTACCTTTTAAACTCTGTCCTTATCTCTCATTCATGACTTCTTAGAGACAGCATGTTTCAGTGGAGTGGACTGAGATTCTGAGGAGATGGATTTGAATTCTATCACTGACACTGTGATTTTGGGCAAGTCATTCAATTTTTTAGGCTTCCGTTTCTGAATCAAACTTATTGAGAGATAAATTACCTCAAATATTCTTCTGAGCTCTAAGGCTATTGATATTATGATGCTTAGATGTAGATGTTTTTCCAGGTTCTGTCTTTGGACTTCATCCACATGACTATGCTTTAGCTGCCTTCTCATACCTCTGAGGCCCCTTTCTCCTACTGGAATTCTTCTAGAACAATTCCTTCAAGAACCTCCATTTTAAGGAAGGTCCTAGACTAGCCATCTTTAATTCTCTGAATTTTATCCCCATATGTACACCTTCCTCCCTACTTATTTTTTTCAGTTTTCTTATACATTATCTCTCCCATTAGAATGTAAGATATTTGAGGGAAGGAAATGTATTCTTTTCTTAAATTTTATGTACCTGGCAGCTGGGGGGGAGGGCAGCTAGGTGATACAGTTTACAGAGTTCTTGGCCTGACTTCAGGAAGACTATCTTTCTGAGTTCAAATTCATTTACTACATTGAGTAAGTCACTTCCTTCAATTTACCTCAATTCCTTTTTTTTTTTTTTTTTTTTTGAGGCAACTGAGGTTAAGTGACTTGCCCAGAGTCACACAGCTAGGGAATGTTAAGTGTCTGAGACCAGATTTGAACTCAGGTCCTCCTGACTTCAGGGCTGGTGCTCTATCCACTGTGCCACCTAGCTGCCCCATACCTCAATTCCTTAACTGTAAAATGGGCTAGAGAAAGAAATGTCAAACCACTCTGGTATCTTTGCCAAAAATTAAAAAAAAAAGCAAAACAAAACAACAAACCCAAATGGAGTCACAATAGGTCTGACATGACTGAAAAATTACTGAACAACAACAACCTGGATATAATGAGCACTTAATATATGCTTGTTGACTTGACTTTTTAATTTCTATATTCTTTTAACTTCTATATTCGTGGTGATATCATTCATTGTTATGGATTTAACTATGACATTTATTCAAATGAATCATAAATATGTATACTATATAACACTATGCATACACTTAAATATACCTATTTATGTATGTACATATGTTTTCAAATATGAATTTATGGATATCCATGCCTGATCACTTTAGTCCTTTAACTCTTATTGTCTCCCAATCACTTCAGCCAAAATGTCCTGAAGGCACTTCACCATCAATCTTTCCAAAACCAAATTGGTCTTGTCATCCACTAAAACCAGAAGGGCTTTCTCCTTAGAAATCTCTGTTAATGGCATTGCTGTTCTCTTACTTACTCAGTCTCAGAACTAAGTCATTTCTGACTTCCTTCTCTTTTTTGTCCTCACTATCTCCATATTTATTTACCCTCTAATTCTTTAATAATATATATATTTTCTCTCTACCCTTTCCATTTTCACTGTTTGTTGCTATTGTTTAGTTTTTTCAGTTATGTCTGACTCTTCATGACCCAATTTGGGGTTTTCTTGGCAAAGATACTGGAGTGGTTTGTCATGTCGTCCTACTAATTTTATAGATGAGAAAACTAAGGTAATTGGGGTTAAGTAACTTGCCCAGGGTCATGCAGCTAGGTGGTGCCTGAGGCTAGATGTGAACTCTGATTTTCCAGGCACAATATTCTTTTTACTATAATAACTCTCTACTTGACCTAACTGCTTTAATTTTTTCACACAAGTATTTTTCAGAGAGAGGCTTTGAATACAGGTATTCTGTCTCTGAAAGTAGTGTTTTTCCCCTCATTTCCATGTTGCTTCCCTTAGATTTTGACTTTCTGATATTCCAGGTTTATTGAGATTTCTTTGATAGTCTTCCTGAATATATTCTCTCTTTTCTGCTTCTGTATTGTACTTATTCCGTTCTTCAGATTTTATCTATTTTTTGAATTTGTATTTTGTATATTGTATTTGTATTTGTACATTTGTATATAACCCTCATGTTATGGTCATCTCTCTTCTATCTTTTTGGATTAGATTTACAATGTAATGTCATATTTAGTCAATTGGTTGTTTTTGTTCACTTAGTTCAGGCAAGTCTCACTCTTTGTAACCCAATTTGGGATTTTCTTGGTAAAGATACTAGAGTGGTCTGCTATTTCTGTTTCCGTTTCACTTTACAGATGGGGAAACTGAGACCAAACAAGGCTAAGTGACTTGCCCAGGGTCACACAACTAGAAAGTATTAAGGCCAGATTTAACTCAATCTTCTTGGCTCCAAGTCCAGCTCTTTATCTACTGTACTAGTAGTCAATGAGTACCACCTTTTAATATAATGCATCTTTTATCAGATCTAAACACTCTTTAGGAAGAAGACTTCAAATTAAGTAAAATGAATCAATTCTGTACTATTTCAGTTGTATAATTTTGGAATCCTAAAAAATCAAGCTTGCTTTAAAGCAAAGTTTCCTAAACTATGGATCACATAAAAATTTCTTGTGCAAAAAGGAGTTGCAAGTAGGAAAAGCTGAAGAAGCCTTACTTTATTTTTATTTATTTTTTTTAAATTTTATTTTATTTGCATAACATATGTGTGGGTAATTCTTCAACAATAACCCTTACATAGCTTTCCATTACAAATTTTTCCCCCCAACTTCCCCACCCCTTCCCTAGATGGCAGGATATCCACTACATGTTAATTATGTTAAAATATTGGCAAATCGAATATATGTATACATATTTCCAAACTTATCATTGTTGTGCAAGAAAAATCTTATCTACATAAACGATATATCAGATAAAGGAAACACAATGTAAGCAAACATCAATCAAGGAGTATGAGAATGTTATGTTGTGATCCACATTTCGCATCCCTCTCTCTGGGTGTATATGGCTTTCTTCAGTGAACAATTGGAGGTGGTTTGAAACATATCATTGTTGAAGAGAGCCATGTCCATCAGAATTAATTGTCATATAGTACTGTTGTTGCCGTGTATAATGATCTCCTGGTTCTGCTCATTTCACTCAGCATCAGTTCATGTAAGTCTCTCCAGGCCTCTCTGAAATCATCTTGCTGGTCATTTCTTACAGAACAATAATATTCCATAATGTTCATATACCATAATTTATTCAGCCATTCTCCAATTGAAGGGCATCTATTCAATTTCCAGTTTCTAGCCACTACAAAAAGGGCTGCCACAAACATTCTTGCACATGTGGGGCCTTTTCCTTTCTTTATGATTTCTTTGGGATATAAGCCCAATAGAAATGCTGCTGGGTCAAAGGGTATGCACAGTTTGATAACTTTTTGAGCATAGCTCCAAATTGTTCTCCAGAATGGCTGTATCCGTTCACAGCTCCACCAACAATGCATCAGTGTCCCAGACCTCCCACAACCCCTCCAACATTCATCATTAACTTTTCCTGTCATTTTAGCCAATCTGACAGGTGTGTAGTGGTACCTCAGGGTTGTCTTGATTTGCATTTCTCTGATCAACAGTGATTTGGAGCACCTTTTCATATGACTATAAATAGTTTTAATTTCATCCTCTGAAAATTGTCTGTTCATATCCTTTGACCATTTATTGATTGGAGAATGGAGAAGCCTTACTTTAAAGGAAGACTACATATACAATCTTTATCTGACTATGAACCTTCCCACCTTTATCTAAGTGGGGAGTTAAATTGTAGTTATTTGTTACTGGATTTTGTCAGACACTTTGAGGCATGGAAAACTTTTATTCTCCATGGGTGTTGCCTCCTTGGGCTAAGTGTTTAATTACTCTCTGTGCTTCTTCTTGGAAGTTAGACAAAATCCTGTGGGTTATGTTAAACATAAATATAACCAGTTAGTTTGGTAGTTTTTTTCAGCATTTTCTTTGAAGTGAAAATACCCCCAGGAGATCTATCAAGAAAACTCTAGATCTGAGAGATTCAAGGTGACTATAAACCATAATCACTAATTTAAATATGATTTTTGTTTGTTCTGCTAAATCCCCAAGTTTCCTTATAATTTATTTCAAGCATTTTTCTTATTGTGATGGAATATAATTACCAAGATGCAAAGAGTGGCCTTTTAACCACTAACTCCTGGCAATTGCAGTTTAACAAACTCAGTGATAGATAATCTCCAAGAAATGACTGTTCCATGGTCTATCACAAAACTGTGACTGAACAGCACATCACTGAAAGTGACTGTATTGCCTCATGATAGTTAGAAGTTTCTCTTAATAGAAAAAAAAAGATGATTAGATGGGCACTCAATTTGATACACAAACATAAAGGAGAAATCTGAGGGTTTGGAGTAGGAAGAGAAATGGGGAAAATTAGTGATTAACTATTTGGGTATATAATTGCATTTTCAAAATAATTAGCCACTTAATTATGTTTCCAGATATAGTTGCTGTGCTGTAGTTTTGGTTTATTTAAATGCATTCTTCGTGGGTAGTTTTCAGTTGTGCATTTCTCAAAATTACAATAGCAGACAGTTCCATTCATTTAAAATTTCTTTAACATGCCTCACAATCTCTATTGGAACAAGTAGAGAAATTTTCTGCTCTAATCAGCCAGGAAAGTAAAGGTCTTTCCCCAAGTCTTTTAGACAAATAGTTATTGCACACTTATTTGGGCTGGGACCTCTAGGTAGAATACTGTTGTCCATTCATTTCAGTTATGTCTGGCCCTTTGTGACCCCATTTGGGATTTTCTTTGGCAAGATATTGGAGTAGTTTTCTATTTCCTTTTCCAGCTCATTTTATAGATGAGGAAACTAAAGCAAACAAGGTTAAGTGACTTGTCCAGGATCACACAGCTAGTAGATCTTCCTGACTCCAGACTTCACACCTTACCCGTTCTGTCACCTAACTGCCCCCTATCCAGAGTGAAGAGAGTTATACGCACATATGCATATACATATATATACACATATATGTATATGTGTGTGTATATGTAGAGACAGAAAGGCAGACAGACGGAATGGAATATGTTTTAGTGTATCAAACACTCCAGGCATCTCAGCCTAAATTGATACTTCTGCCTATCATATGTTTTCCTTTTGATGTTTGATATGTTGATTCATTTAAAGGAATGAATAAAGGAGCTATCAAAATGCATTTAAAAAGTGCCATCAGAAAAGTTCATAGTTTTCAGTGAAGTAGAAGAAAATAACAGGAATTCAACCCTTGAAGGAAAGAGCTCACATAGAGTTGGAAGAGAACTTAGATATATTGAGTCCAATCCCCTCATTTTACTAATGAAGAAACTGAGTTCCTTACTGTGAATGAATAGTTGAGAAAATTAAAAATCCAAATGAATAGTTGAAGTTGCTGGCAGATGTGGTATCCTATCTGTAAGCAGGGCATTTCCATTTCAATTGAGTTCTTAAAGAGTTTTTGGATACACTTTTTGAAGTGTCTTGATTTATTGTTTCAATCACAGGAATAAAAATCCTATAATTATGGAAAAATCTTAAATAAAATATTAGTAAAGGAATTATAGCAACTTATAATCAAGATAATACATTATGACAAAGTAGGATTTATACCAGGAATGCAAGGCTAGTTTAATATCAGGAACATTTAAAATCCTATAATTATCAAAATACAGGAATACAAGACTCAGGAGAAGAAGGAACCTTCGAGGTCATCCCTTTCAAACTTCTGACAATGAATTGAGACCTAGAGAGACAATATAACCATATAAACAGGGTCAGAATCAAGAATAAAAATCACATCCTTGGCTCTGGAACTAGACTCAGTTACCAGTTCATAACTTTCTTTACTGTATCATGCTACCTGATCCATAGCTTTTGAACACCCAAGATGCCTCTGCTCAATGATTGGCAATTTACCATTTATGTGACTTTGGACAAATCCCTTGGCATTCCTCAGCCTTAGTTTCCTGAATTTTCTTCATCTGCAAAATGAGGCAGTTGGATTAAAGAACCTCCAAGGATCCCTTCAGATATGGCTCTATGATCCTAGGTTTTAAATTTATGTTAAATAATAAAAAAATTGCCATTTATACAGTTTTTCAAGGTTTGAAGAAATGCTTTACAAAAATTATCTCACTAGTGTAACTAAGAAATTACATTGATGAAGGCAGTTTTATGCATATCATGCCTGTAGCAACAAGGAAAGAAGGTAGATTTTCCTGAATTTGTAAGTGAGCCACTTTTAAACCATTTAAAGGAAATTGTATGGTTAACCTGCTCTTCCTTTCCTTGATTGTCTATGAGTATAATTAGTCCTTAGTGAAGGTGGGTGATGTCAAGATGTCAAGTTGCCATGTCAAGATGTTGAGCCTGAGCTCAGATTATTGTTCCTTTCAAGATTCTGTCCTTTGTGACTTTATGGAGACCCAGAGACACAACAGCTTTAGATGCTGTCTCACATCCTTTTGCCTTCAAAAAAAGGCACAACATTTTCTTCCCTGGAAAAACATTCAGACTTTTTTTTTATCCACTGCAGAAAATACTTTTAAAAATATCAAGGCATCATGGCATAAAATCCTGTACCCTGGAGTGAACTAAACCTGAGTACTCATTTTATCTTTAATATTACTAGCTCTGTGACCACAAGAAAATCCCTTAAACTTTCTGGACCCCCAATTTCCCTATCTGTAAAATGAAGATAATAGTTAACTGTATATCCTGTTGTTTTAAGACTCAGATGAGAAAATGTGTATCAAGTTCTTGGCTATGTCAGTGTGAACATTTTTTTATTCCCTTTTTATCTACAAGGAATTCATCTAGGTGTGACTATGAATTTTTTTCTTTTTAATAATAATATAGATTTCCATGGTCCTGTTTGATTTATCAAGGGCTCCTCTCTAGGATCCTAGGATCAACAATCCTATGCGATGAAGTAGAATAGTTTACTGCTCTACCTCTTTTACAGGTGATGAAAATAAAAGAGAGACTGTGGCCTGCCTAGTCATCATGGCTAGTAATAGGAGGAGTTGAAACTGGAACTCAAGTCTACTGACTCTAATCTTATGTTCTTGACTTATGCCTTAGCTCCTTTGTTGGGTTAACTCCTTATTGTTATGTTTTATTGGAAGATTTTTCACTTAGAAGATATGTTCCTTCTCTAATAATTTGATTTCATTCATATTTTCATTTTACTTATGTATTCTATTTCTTCCACTAATAATGAGAGATAACATTTAGCATTTTGGGTTTTGCATAGCCTTTTAGTTCTATTGTCCATGTCATTTGATACTTACAATATATTCATGAGAGTTTTTATTATTCATACTTTACAGATGAAAAAGCTGAGGCTGAGTTCATCTTCCAGTATATACTTACCAACTTTGGGAATTATGCAGTTTTCTTTATGGGGCCCCCTTCTCTTCTCCCTCTATACTATTTTATTTGACAATTTCATCAGCCTCCATGGTTTCAAAAATCATCTCTGTGCTGATGATTCTTAAAATTCCTTATTTAGTCCTAGCTTCTCCCTAGAACTCCAGTCTGCCAATTTGACAACTCTAACTGGACATCCCATAGATATCTTAAAAACATTATATCTGAAACCTAATTCATGTCTTCTGCCTTGAATTCTCTGCCTCTTCATCTCAGTTTCCTTCTTCTTTTGGTTCTTTAAAGTATAGATTCAAATTCCTTCTGCAAAAAGAAGTCTTTTTCAATATCGTATTTGTTGCCTTCTCAAAGATACAGTAAGGATAGAGGGAAGAAGAGAATTTGGAACTGAGAATAGAAATATTTTTTTCAAAAAGAAAGCAAACCAAAACAAACATTTTATGTACAATTAATAACAAAAACAGATTATATATGAAACATTAACTTCTATTACATAAAATTTATTAAGTATATTTTAAATTTAGCATCTTAGGAAAAAATGGAAATTTGAGGGATAAAAAGCTTTTCCCCAATCCTCTTTAATTTTAATGTTTTCCCTTTGCTGATTATTTCCACTTCAACCTGTCTAAATCTTGTTTATACATCATTTTTTACTTGTTTCCTCCTTTAGACAGTAAGCTTCTTGAGAGTAGTGCACATAATATATGCTTAACAAATATTAGTTCAAGGAATAACATAGAAAGTGTCTGAGGCATAATTTGTAATACTATGTATAGTTTAATCCCTCTTACACAAGATGACAATATACTTGGAAACAATTGGCATTTCCTTTAAGTCATGTCTTTTCAATCTAAATATCAGCTCATGGCATTAGATTTAGAGCAGGAAATATTTTCAGAGATTATCTATTCCAGAAATTCTTAACATTATTTGGGTCATGGGCCACTGCAGAAGTCTGGGGAAGCCAGTGGACATCTTATCTATCTATCTATCTATCTATCTATCTATCTATCTATCTATCTATCTATCTA
>JAJPUD010006867.1:107465-119707 GCA_023553655.1 Myrmecobius fasciatus | reverse complement strand
GGCTGAGATCGTTAATGAATCTCTAGAACTCTGGGCAGTTACTTAACTCCTGTCATTTTTTCTCATATATAAAATTCAGATGATAATATATCTTAGGTTTTAAAATTATTTGATGTTCATATGAGTTGTTTATAAAGTGCTTTGCAAACCCAAAATGAAATAAATACTAGTTATTATTGTTATTAGCCCTATATACATAGGGCTAATATATATAAATACTTTATTTACCAGTTAAGTAAAAGCATTCCAATAACTCATATGTTTTATGACAATGGAAGTTTTACACTTAGTTAAATTTGCATTCTTTATTGAAGGTTTTAGGATTGCAATGGGAAGAGAATAAACAAAATAATTATAATTATAGATATTTTGAGAAAAATACTAAAGATAATTTTAAATATGTAATTAAAATATATTTCTATATTAAAATATAAGGGTAGATTCATTCAGGAATCTTTATATATAACAGCATATTAAAGTGAAATGTTTTACTAGTCATTGTTGGTAGAATAATTTAACTTTTTATTTTGTTTTCAATTAAAAAGTGTTTCTTTTCTCTCTTTACCATCCATCTCCCTCCCCAAATTGAAAACTGAAGAAAATAAAACCCTTGTAACAAATTGCATGATGAAGCATGTCTCAAAATATTTGTTTCATTCTGTACCACAGTTCTATCACCATTTTATTGGAAGGTATAAGTAGCATGATTCATCATTGGCTCTCTGAAATCGCAGCTGATTACTACATTCAAGAAAATTAAAGTTATGTTTTTCAGTTTTTTGCAAGGTGGGGGTGGAGATGCCTTTCTGATATTCCTTTTGTTGGATAAATTGTTTTCTTGGTGGTTCTTACTTCACTCTCCATAATTTCTTGTAGGTATTAGGTTTCTCTGAAACCATCTCTTTATCCCTTTCATATTTTTTTGGTGGCACAATAATATTACATTACATTTATATAGCTTTTATTTACTCAGTTATTACCCAAATGATGAATACACCTTAGTTTCCTTGTATTTTTTTTTTTTAAACCCCCTATACAAAGAGCTCTTGTTTGTGTACATAGGTCTTTTTCTTGTTTGAGGAGTTCAGGAGTACTAATGGTTTTAATGGATCAAAGGGTATGCTAGTTTAGTAATTTTGGTGTAAATCCTTTCCAGAATGGCTGGACCAATTCATAACTTCATTAACAGTGCATCAATATGTGAATTGTCCTGCAATTTCTTCAGTATTTATCATTTTGGGGTGATCATCTTTGCCAGTCTGATGGAAGTAAGATAGAATTATTAAACATGTGAGTCATTTCTTGCTAAGACTGTTGATAGTGTGGGTTTTATCTTTCTTTAGCTGACTTTCATATTCTTTGGACATTTATTGGAAAACGTGATTTTTTTAAAGTATGTGTATAAATACACATATATCTTGGAAATTAGACTTTTGTTAGAGAATCTTAATGCAAATAATTTTCCCATTTGCCTTCTAATTTTAATGTCATTGATTTTATTTACACAAAAGTATTTTATTTTATTTTTTATTTTATTGTTATTATTATTATTATTTTTTGCTGAGGCAATTGGGGTTCAGTGACTTGCCCAGGGCCCACAGCTAGGAAGTGTTAAGTGGCTGAGACCACATTTGAACTCAGGTCCTCCTGATTTCAGGGCTGGTGCTCTATCCACTGGGTCACCTAGCTGCCCTCACAGAAGTATTTTAATTGTATGTAATCAAAATTGCTCATTTTATCTTTGATTCTCTTTTTACCTTGTTTGGTCATGAAGTCTTTCTCATCCTGATCAGAAAAGAAATTTCCTTTTCTGATTTGTTTTATGTCGTCACCTCTTGTGTATCTAAGCCTTGTGTTTGATATTTATCTTGATAAATGGTGTAGTGTGTTACTCTAAACCTAATTTATGCTGGACTGCTTTCTGTTTTTCCTAATAGGATTTTGTTTGTTTGCTTTGGGATTAGTGAGTACTTTATTCCAGTAGGTAGACTCTTTGGACTTTTCAAACACTGGAATACTTGAGTTTGTTTGCTTTGATCTATTATGTTGTGTATGTAATCTGTTGTACTGATTGACCTATCTATATTTTAAAAAGAACTCAATCTTTTTTTTTTTTAATTAAAGCTTTTTATTTGTATAACATATGTATCCCCAACATTGATCTTTACAAAGCTTTCCATTACAACTTTTACCCCCAGTCCCCTCCGCTCCCCTAGATGGCAGGAAGTCCACTACATGTTAATAATGTTGAAATGCTTGAGAAGTTATGCAAGAAAAATCTTATCTACAAGAAAAAAAAAAAAGAATCAGAAAGGCAACACAATGCAAGCAAATGTCAATAAAGATCATGAAAATGTTACGTTGTGGTCCATATTTCATTTCCCTCTCTCTGGGTGTATATGGTTTTCTTCAGTGAACAATTGGAACTGGTTTGAGACAATTCTTTGTTGCAGAGAGCCATGTCCATCAGAATTGATCATCATGTAATACTGTTGTTGCTGTGTATGATTATCTCCTGGTTCTGCTCATTTCACTCAGCATCAGTTCATGCAAGTCTCTCCAGGCCTCTCTGAAATCGTCCTGCTGGTCGTTTCTTACAGAGCAATAATATTACATAACATTCATATACCATAATTTATTCAGCCACTCTCCAATTGATGGGCATCCCTTCATTTTCTAGTTTCTAGCCACTACAAAAAGGGCTGCCACAAACATTCTTGCACATGTGGGGCCCTTTCCTTCCTCTAAGATCTCTTTGGGATATAGGCCCAGTAGAAACACTGCTAGGTCAAAGGTTATGCACAGTTTGACAACTTTTTGAGCATAGTTCCAAATTGCTCTCCAGAATGGTTGGATCCTTTCACAGTTCCACCAACAATGTATTAGTGTCCCGGTTTTCCCACATCCCCTCCAACATTCATCATTATCTTTTCCTGTCATTTTAGCCAATCTGACAGGTGTGTAGTGGTATCTCAGAGTTGTCTTAATTTGCATTTCTCTGATCAATAGTGATTTGGAGCAACTTTTCATATGACTAGAGATGGTTTTAATTTCATCCTCTGAAAATTGTCTGTTCATATCCCCTTGACCACTTATCTATTGAAGAGTGGCTTGAATTCTTATATATATAAAACTCAATCTTTTTAAAGATATTAAGTTGTGCTGTATTTTGAAGTCTAACATGGGTAGGCCTTCTGCCTACCTTTTTAAAAATTATATCCTTTCAAATTGACATTTTGTTCTGCAGATTAATTTTTTTATTTCATTATTTTTCTTTTTCAATAAAATAATCCTTTCATAAGTGAATGGCATGGCACTAAATAAATTACTTAAGTAATATTTTCATTTTTATTATATAGACATTGCCTATCCATGATCAATTAATATTTCCTTAATAGCTTGTATCTATTTCTTTGAGTAACATTTTGTAGTTGTATTGATACTGTTCCTGTGTGTCTGTATCTATACATTTCTAAGAATATATATTCTATAGTTAATCTGTCTTTTACTAAGGGACTTGTTGGTATTGACAGAAATGCTGATGATTTGTATGCATTTATTTTATATACCTTAACCTTGCTGAATTTAATAATTGTTTCAATTAAAAATTTTAGTTGACTTGCTAGGGTTCATTTAAGGGAACCATCCTATATGATCTTGATATAATCTTCTTTGCACTTTGCCCATATATATTCCTTGTTGTTTTTTTCTTGCCTTACGTACTTGCATTTTATACCAATATTAAATAACAAAAGGACGTATTATGAATTATTAACTAATAAATAAATAATGGACATTGTTGGCTTTATTCCTGCTCTTATTAGAAAGGCCTTTATTTTATTCCCTTTACATATAATGAAGCTTTTGGTTTTAGATGGATACTACCTACCATGTTTAAGGAAAAGTCTGTTTATTTCTTTGCTCTTAGTATTATTAATAGAAATGTATTGAATTTTATCAGAAACTTTGAACCAAACCTGTATTTCTGGTTTAAATCCAATCTGGTCATTGTGCATAATCTTTTTTACATGTTCCTGGGGCTTCTGCTAATATTTTATTCAGAATCTTTACATTAATATTCAGAATACTAGTCTCTAGTTTTAGTCTCTCTTTGCCTTAAATATCAAAGAAATAATTTGGTAGGATCCCTTCTATTTTTATTTTTGCAAATAATTTATACAATATTTATTCTTTGTTCATTGATTTGATAGGATTTGCTAGCAATCTTTCTGGTCCTGATCTCCTATCCTTTCTCCCCCTTTCTCCTCCCACCTTCATTTATAGATTTTTGTTTCTTTTTCTAAGATTGAGTTATTTTAACAAATAACTTCTTTCTAGTTGGGTACAAGTAATTGAAATATTAAGACTAAGTTTTCAAATTGAATCACTTTTTAAAAAGTTAAAACCTTTTATATATACACACACACGTTCTCTCTCTCTCTCTCTCACTCACATACACACACACATACATACACAGACATAATTGACTTCAAGGTAAAGGATTGTTATAAGCAACACCTTAAATATGAAGGGCTAATTTTTATTTTCAAGAAAGCGTCTAAGTAATACCACTTAAAAGGGTAGCTAAGTCCCTGAACTTTCAAAGCACTTTATAGTCATTTATCTGTCTAAAGTAGGTCAGTATTAACTAACAGCTTTTGTTAATAGATGAGTATTCTTTTAATTCTACTTTGCTGTGCTTTTGGAGGATCAAAAATGTTACATTTGGACTGCTCATTATCCATTAAAGATTTTAAAGATCTTCCTTTATCTTTTCTTCTTTCTATCTTTGATTTTTTTTTTACCTGTTTTCCTGAAATGCTTATTATGGATGAATAAAAAGGAATAGAGAAAAAGCAAAATTGTCTAGATTTTAGATAACAGTCTTCAACTTAAGAATTAATAAAAGGTTGTTTTGTTTACATTGATACACAGAAATTACGTGAAAATCCTTATGCAAGTAATTATATGCAGCTGTATTTACTGTTTTATCTATTTGATTAAAATCTGTGGAAAAATAAAATAAAATCATTGGTGTTCAACACCAATATTACTTTGAATACCAGCTCACTGAAGTCTATAGATATCCAATTTTTATAATTAGATGAAAAATTCTGTAACAAAACAATTGGAACTTTATATGAATGTAAACAATGATCTAGTTTGCTAAATGTATGAAATATTAAAATGTTTGCTAATTTTTTTTGTTCTTTGCTTTTGGATTTGTATACTATGTATTTAAAAAAAAAAAAAAAAAACCTTTATAAAGTAGTGGATATCTTCCAGAGCTCCTACAGAAAGTCATTGTCCAAGAATTCATTCTCATTCAAGGTTAATTAGTGTACCATTAAAATAATGTGTTACAAAAATTAATTGCATACTGGGTCAAAATGTGTGTTAAAAAGCTTAGTACAAATGTCTGAGAGCACATCATCGTACTTCAAACAGTGTTATATATGTGCCACCCTTCTGGAAAAAAAGTCCAAAATGAAAATCACTAGTGAGGTCCAGTCATAGGTGTTTCCCCTAAAGTAAATTTTTGGCACTGCACATGGGAAATTTAACTTACAACTCCTATTAACAGTAAAATGAGTTGCTTGTCTACTTCCTTATAGTAGTTCCTAAAGATTTATGAGCTAACATTTCTTATCTTAACCTTTTTACATTTTACAGTTAACAATAAGAAACCTAATCAGATGCTTATTAAGAACCTAGGAATATGCTATGTGTTTTTGTAAAAATACAGATTATATTATGATTTCTTAACTAAAATAATAGATCTGATAAATATCTTAATACATGATATGATATACCATATTAGATCTGTTATACTTTATTTTAATAGTTTAATTTAGTAGCTATAAAATATATACTTGAAAATTGGAATTGAAAGTGATGGGAGAGACCATATAGCACTGTCCAAGTTGTAATAATTTTTCACTTAAAAGATGTAAAACATTGTTAATTTATAAAATACCATTTAGTTCATTAGAAATGTTTTAGAACTTCTCATTAAAGGATGTAATTGTTCCTTTGGAAGATTTTAAAGTTAGTAATTAGCTATAACAGAAGTTATAAAAATATAAATTTAAAAATATTCTTTGGTACTCAATCACAATAGCAAAACTTTCTTTGGGAATTTTGTATACACTTTGTCTTGCCTATTTAATCTTGTTGAGTTATGAGTAACTGTTAAATACCTAGAAATATGCATAAGATTTATCCCCACCTGGCAATTTCTTATTTCCTTACCATTTTGGATTTTGTGGTGTTTCATTAGAAAGTATATAGAGTTAAAATAAGAAATCAAACATTAAGTGGCGTATTCTTTCCTTTTTCCTTTCCAGGAAGCCATCCCATATAACATAGTATTTCCAAGAGACAAAGAGAGGGAACAAATTAGCATAATAATACATCAAGAGAGGGAACAAATTAGCATAATAATACATCAATAATACATCAAAAAAGCCTGAAAATATGTTTAACATACTATACTTGTGGAATTCTTACTTTGTCAAAGGGTTGGGGTGAAAGTGACTTCTCCCATCTTTTCCTTTGAGTCATGCCTGTTCTTTATGATTTTTATACATTTTCTTTTTATTATTTTTCATGCCTTTTTTCCCATTTGCATTGTTGTATTAGTAACATTAACAATAATTGCATAGATTTATGTGGTACTTAAAGGATTTTAGAGAACTTTAAAATTTTAAACACCTCATTTGATCCACGCATTAACCCTGAGAGAGACTGAAAGAGGTTAAGTGACTTGCCCACAGTCACACAACTAGTAAGTGAAGCAGGATTTTATTTCAAGATTTCTCAACTCCCAAAGCCAACCCTGTACCCAGTTTCAACTAACTGCACATAGGTGATTTTTCCTAGAATTTTGCACATTTTATTGATAATAAAAGCTAGCGTTTATGTGAATCTTTAAGGTTTATGAAGTACTTTTGTAAATATCTCATTTTATTCTCACCAATACCCCAAGAGGTATTATTTTTATTTCATGGATGAGGAAACTGAGGCTGAGGGGTTAAATATGTTCCCTAAGATCATATGGGCTAGTTAATGTTTGAAGCAGAGTTTCAGTTCAGGTCTTTATTGCTCCAGGTCCAATATTCTGTCCATTTTGATACCTAGCTACACCTAGATAATCATGTATCATTGTATGTTCTGTTAGTTCTGTTTAATCCACCTTGTATCAGTTCATATAGATCTCTCCTTGTTTTTCTGTTTCTATAACTTTCTCAATTTATTATAACCTAGTGATATTCCATTGTATTCATGTACCACAATTTGATGAGTTTAAATGAATTGGTATTACAGAAGATGCTCCTATAGATAAATATAAAAAGATAGAAATTTTATTTTTTATCAGTGATTTTTTTGTGATTAAAAACCTCATAATGTAATCTCTCGGTCAGTGTATCAATGTTCTAGCCACTATATTTCCATAATTCTACATTTTTTCCAGAATGGTTGTACTAATATACCCACAGATCTATCAAGTACACCACTAGTGTACTTCTCTTTACACAACCCTTCCAAAATTGAATGTGCCCAGTTTTTGTTATTTTTGCCTATTTGCAAAGTATCAGATGAAATCTCAAAGTTGTTTTTATTTGGATTTCTCTTATTACCAGTGCTTTAGAGCAGTCTTTCATGTAATTGTGAATTCTCCACAATTCTTCTTTTGAGAACTATTTATTCCTATCCTTTAATCAATTAGCTTTTGAGGAATGGTTTTTGGTCTGCTATATAGCTATTAATTTTTTATGTGTCTTGATTGCTTAAACTCTTATGAGAGAAATTTGATTAAAAGACTTTCCCCTTCCATTCAACTGTTTTCCCTAGCTATTTTAATTTTGTTTGTGCATAAGCTTTTAAACTTTATATAAAGTTATTTTATGTTTTGTAATTACTGCTAACTCTTGTTTGGTTAAGAATATAACTCCTACCCATATTTGTAAAAGGTAAGTTTTTTTTCTCTCATTTAAAAAAAATGTATGATTTTAAAAATTAGGGGCATATATTTATTTAGAATGTATTATAGAATACAGTTTAAGATACTGATCTAAACATAATTTCTGCTAGACAGTTTTCCAGTTTTTGTAGCATTTTCTTTTCAAGCACGGAATTCTTTCCTAGAAATTTGTATTTTCTGGTTCATTGAAAAATGTTTTCAGATTCTTCCTTATGTAGCCTGTTCTATTGATGTTACTTCTATTTAAAAAAAAAAAACTAATAGCAGATGGTTTTGATGACTTGTTTTATTTTATAGTTTGAGGTCTAGCAGTGCAATTTTCCCTTTGTAACACGTGACATAATTTCCCTTGATATTCTAGTCCTTTTATTTTACCATATGAATTTTCTTACCATTTTTTATCAAGTTCTCTGAAGTATCAAGTATCCCTTTGATAATTTTATTGGTAGAACATTATAGTTGTAAATAAACTTTTTTTTTTTTTTTTTTTTGGCATGATCCAGTTAGGAGTACTAAATAATGCTTCATCTATTTAAGTTATTCTGTTATTTCTTTAAGGATTATTTTATAAATGAATCAATACAGGTATTTTCTTTGCTTTGGCAAATTGATCCCCAGATGTTTTTATGCACTTTGTAATTACTTGAAATGATATTTTCCTTTTTATTATTATCTTTTGGATTGTTTTGTCATTATATAGAAATATCTTGATTTTGGAGCATTGATTTTGTAGCCTGCAATTTTGCTGAAATTATTCATTGCCTCAGAATTCTTTGCAGATTATGAAATATTTTATAAGTAAAGTGTCCTATAAGCAGTAAATAAAGGATAGTTTTATCTCCTCTTGCCCCATAATTCTGTCAAAAAATAGTGACAAAATTGGCATCCTCACTTTACCTGTTGTACTTACTGTTAAGTATTCTAGTTATGTCTAATATTTGTTGTTATTTTAGAGAGAGATGCTGGTGAACAAGTTAGGTTTATTAAGCTTCATGTTGATGGTTCCTATCTTTTTTGCTTCTTTTGGATTCTTGGTGCCCTATGATGTGGAGACAGCTGAAATTAGCTTGTCTCTTACATATAATTCTTATTTTGAAAGGAGAGACATAACAATTCTTTAACTTCCACTTTAAGAAGGGTACTTGGCTCACCCATGTTTCCATTCCTCTCTAGACTATATACTCTTACTATGTGCAAGTCACTGTTTTAGGATTAAAAAGGTTGCAATGCAGTCCCCGATTTCATATTTTATTGGGAAAGATGATGTACAAATAATTGTGTACATACAGATACATACAGTCTAAATGAAAGGTAATTTTAAAAGGGAAGGATTAGCTAGTCACACTAGATGAAACAATGAACAGAAACATCTTCCTGCAGAAGATGGAAAGTAGAATTTGAGCTGAGTCATGGAGGAATCTACGGAAACTGAGAGTCAGGGCTGAGAAGGGCAAACATTACAGCCACATGTGGCTGCCAGTGCAAGGGCAGTGCCAGCAGACAGAGTGTTGTCTGAGAATTAAAAGTAGCTCAGGACAGCTGATTGTAGAATTTGAGGAAGGAGATGACGTACAAGAAAAGAAGAGAGATGCTAAGGGGCTGGGTTGTGAAGGCCTTCAAATGCCAAAAATGATTTTATATTGATCCTGAATAAAGTAGGGAGGGATACACGTCGAAGGATCGCCTTGGCAGGGCAGTAGAAATGAACTGGAGTGGGAGATGGAGGTTAAGCACAGGACTGGCCTGAAGGCGATACCTCTGTGGTGGGGAGAAGGGAGTTGGCAAGAGAGCTGCTGCTTCAGGAATGGACACTCCAGATCAGATGTGCGAGACGAGGCGAGGCGAGGCAAGGGAGGGTGGGAAGGACCCTGAGGTTGGGCCCCAGTAACAGCAGCTCTTATAAAAGGAAGGGTTTGGGGGGAAAGGCAGCAAGTTCTGATTTGGAGAAGACCAGATCAGGAGAGAGAGAGTAATGGCAGAAACATCTGTACAGAGAGTGGGCGAGCTAATTACCAAGAAAGATAATGTGGGAAGAATGAAGAAGGGAGTCCATGAAAAAGTCGTACAGGATACCAAGAGTTTGGGGGCATACCCTGATGAAAATGAAGCAGAAGAACCCGGAGGGCGTCAGTCAGGAAGAAGAGGTTATTCTAGAGGAGGGGGCCAGAGATTGCAGGGAAGTCAGGGAGAATCAAGATGGAGTAAAGGCCCGCCCTTCCCTCCCACATCATTGGGCTCTCCTGATATCCTGTTACCTCATACATGGCTTACTCTAACCTTTGCCACAGTCTCGTCATTTCCCTCCCTCCCTTCGTTTCACATCTTGTGCAGGGAGGCCCTTCCTGGTTGCCCCAGTTGCTAGTGTCCCCTCTCAGCTTACCGCCCAACTACTGTGTGTGGGTGGGTGTAGGTGTGGGTGTGTCTGAGTGTAGCATTTATGTTGTCCTACATGTTAGAATTTAAGCTCCTTGAGGGGAGGATCTGTTTTTGCCTTTACCACAGTGCCTAGCACATAGTAAGCACTTAATACATGGTTGTTTACTGAATAAATTGCAAAACATTTAATTGTCAAATATGAAGAAAATGTGGTTTTTTGGCCTATTGTTTGGGACAGCATGAACAGCCTACATTTTGGAGGATCCATAACAAGCTGATTCTTTTAATATATTATATATATATACATATACACACATATATATAATATACATTATACATATATATATATATATATATATATTTTTTTTTTTACCAATTATGCTCAAATTTTTTTTTCTTCCAATTTTTTAGGGTAGGGCTCTACTCCATTGGGCTTGTGACCGAGGACATAAGGACCTAGTAACAGTCCTGCTGCAGTATACAGCTGACATTAACTGTCAGGTAAGGAAGGGTGCATTGGGAAAGAATATTTAAGTAGATTTTGTATGTTTCTGTTTTTTGTTCTTCATTTGTTTGGGAGATAACCTTTCCCTCCTTGTACCATCTAGTTCCCCTGAAAAAGTTAATTTATTAATTAATACTGTTATGTCTGTAGAGTCACACTGGGGGAAACTTTGTTTTCAGTTTATCTCGACACATGCTCACTATAATTCCATATTTGTTCTTTTTCTTCACTTGGAGGGGCACTTATTAAAGGGAAAACTATTTAATTTATTGAAAGAATTTTAATAAAATGCTTTTTACTTTGAAATAATTTTCCAGTGTATGTATGTTTTGTTTTTGTTTGTTTTTTCATGAGGCATTTGGGATTAAGTGACTTGCCCAGGGTCACACAGTTAATAAGTGTCAAGTGCCTGAGACCATATTTGAAGTCAAGTCCTCTTGACTTCAGAACTGATACTCTATCCACTGTACCACTTAGGTGCCCCTAAATGAATGGGTATGTTTTTAATAAGCATTTATTAAGCATCTAACTGTCTCATTACTTTGCTAATAAGCAGATTGCTATACCATCTTACCCCCAAAACAGTTCTGGGATACAGTTGCTCTTATTTTCCCCATATGACATATGAGGAATCTTAAGGTAGACAGGTTAGTTGATGACTTGCTCAGAATCGCACTGTAAGTGTCTGAGGCTAGACTTGAACTCACCCCTTCTTGACTTCAAGTCACTTTGCTACCATTCCAGTAGTAAAAGTAATGAATAGTGTGCAGTGATACTACAAAGCTATTTAAGAGATAAAAGGAAGAAAGTCTTTACTTTGAACCCTTAGGAAGAATTTTTTCAATCAAGTTTGCCCACTTATTGTTGCTTTCACTTATATAGACATTTATATAGTTAACTAATAGTAAATATTTTTATCATATATTTTATTTTTCCAAATATGTACAAAAATGGTTTTCATCATTGACCTTTGCAGAACCTTTTGTTCCAGATTTTTCTCCCTGTCTTCCCTCTAATCCTTCTCCAGAAGAGCAAGCAATCCAAGATAGGTTAAACATGCAGTTCTTCTAAATATAGTTCCATATTCAATATGCCACGCAAGAAAAATCAGATCAAAAATGAAAAAAAAAATGAGGAAAAAAATACAAGCAAACAAACAATAGAAGCAATAAAAGGAGAAAATACTATGCTTTGATCCACATTTAGCTTATATACATCTTTCTCTGGATTTAGATGGCTCTCTCCACAAATCTATTGGAATTGCCTTGAATCACCCCATTGTTGAAAAGAACCACGTTCATCACAATTGATCATCACATAATCTTGTCACTGTATACAATGTTTTCTTGGTTCTGCTCATTTCACTCAGCATCAGTT
>JAJPUD010006867.1:90927-107455 GCA_023553655.1 Myrmecobius fasciatus | reverse complement strand
GTAAAGACTCAGCAAATATTTATTAAGTTCTTATTATGTGTGGTCTTATGCTAAGCATTGAGGATACAAAAAAGAAAAAGACAAATAGTTCCTGCCCTTGGAAAGTTTACAGTTTAAAGGGGGAAGGCAATGCACAAAAGTAAACTCAAAGGGGTGGATGGTGCCAGCTAGTACCTGGCTTGGGAGCATAATATTCACACATTTGAAACCAAGCAATAGTACCTGCTTGCAAATGAAAACCTGACTGGAAATTCTGAGTCCTGTATAAAAGGAGGTTTGGGGAGAAGTTTTTACTCTCTCTTGTAACTTTCCAATCAGAGAAGAGGTTTTGAGTATCAAAGCTGAAGCAGTTTCCATGATGAGAGCTAGATAGGACCATAGAGATTACATAGTTCCATCCCCCAAATGTCATTGAATTCATAGAGAAAACATTTGACTATAGACAAAGGATCATTGGTCAACTATAGTTTTAACAAATAATAATAGATGAGGTTAATCTAATTAGATGAAATTACTAGGTATGGTTCTGTTCAAAAGTTGAAATTATTTAGTACCTACTATGTTCCAGCCTTTGGAGCTATGAAGGCATGCAGTTCAACAATCCTTTCACTTCAGGAGCTTAAAATATTCATATTTCAACACTTTGATGTTTGCTAAGCTTACATTCAACTGAGAATAAAAACAAATTTTTATACTCGGGATAAAATGATCAGCAATAAAAGACTAAGAGGAATAAGACATGATTAGATAATTGTTTGAGTGAAAAAGATCTGGGAGTTGTAGAAGACCAAAAGCTTTATAGGAGTCAACAGTTCAATAGAGTTGGCAAAAATACCACCATGACCTTAACCTACATGAATAAAGTAGTGTTATCTTGAATGAAAATGATAGTCCCACTGTATTCTGCATTGGTTAGATCATATCTAGAGTATTCTCTGTTTTAGGAAGAGGAAACTAACCAGGATGGTATTAGGACTGGAAATTATGGTATAAGATAATTTGCAGAAGGGACTGGTACCATTTATCCTAGAGAAGTAAAGACTTGGGAAGGAAAGAGATTATAAGAAGAAAAAATGATAGCTTTTTAAAGAACTATAATGTGACATTCAGTTCCATTCAACAAGCATTAAGCACCACAGTAGGTACAACACCAGGGCAGCTAGGTGGCATGGTGGCTAGAGTGCCAAGCCTGGAATCAAGAAGACTTATTTTTCCTGAGTTCAAATCTGGATTTAGATATTAATACTGGCTGTATGACCCTAGGCAAGCAAGTCACTGAGCCCTGTTTGCCTCAGTATCATCTGTAAAATGAGTTGGAGAAGGAAATGGCAAACCACTCCAGTGGGCTTTGCTAAGAAAAGCCCAAATAGGGGTCATGAAAATTTGGATATGACTGAAAAAATCACTCTCCAAGAAAAGATTCAGCTCTCATATTGTGTCTCCCTTCCTACTCCCAAAAGTCTTCTCTCGGATAAATATCACCCATGGATCCTAGTAAGAAACGGAGGCCTCTCACCATTCTGGTTGTCTCTGGAATTCTCTCCAACTTAGGCCTTTCCAAAATTTGATGCCCAAAGCTGATGTGGTCTGACTAAGGCAAAGGATGTTAGAACTATTGGTTCTCTAGTCATGAACATGAGGCCTCTCAATTTATGCTAATATTGTGTTATCTTTTTGATGACAAAAGTCTCAAAGTGTCCTAAAAAGGTAGAATATGCTACTCTAGGAATATGGAGCTCCTAATTATTGGGTGCCTTTAAAGGGTGGCTGAATAGTTACACAATTTTTAGAGATATTTGGGCCTTCCTGATGAGAGATGACTAGATGATCTAACATCCCTTCTGAAATTCTTTAAGTTTCCGCTGTGCAATATAGAGTAATCTTTGTAGAGAGAGAAACGAACAAGGAAGGAAGGAAATGAGCAGTCCTTACCTTCATCCATTCTAACTAGAGAAACCAATACATGAAAGGTAGGTCAAAAGAAAGAAGTAGCTGGGAATTGAAGGCGTCAATTACCCAGGGCTAGGAGATTTTTTGGTTATTTTAATAGTATTTTATTCTTCCAAATACATGTAAAGATAGCTTTCAACATTCATTTTTGTAAGACTTTGTGTTCCAAAAGGTCAGGAATTTCAAGAGAATTAATGAAAAAAAAAAAGTGCTGGTGAAGGTAGCCTAACTGTGCCAGACCTAAAACTATATTACAAAGCAGTGGTCCTCAAAACCATTTGGTACTGGCTAAGAAATAGAGTAGTCGATCATTGGCATAGGATAGGATCATAGGACAAACTAGGCAATAACTATAGCAATCTAGTGTTTGACAAACCCAAAGACCCCAGCTTCTGGATAAGTACTCACTATTTGACAAAATCTGCTGGGAAAATTAGAAACTAGTGTGGAAGAAATTAGGGCTTGACCCACATCTAACACCACATACCAAGATAAGATCTAAATGGGTTCATGATTTAGATATAAAGAGTGATATTATAAGCACAGTAGAGGAACATAGGATAGTTTACCTCTCAGACCTCTGGAGAAGGAAGGAATTTTTGTCCAAAGAAGAACTGGAACTCTTAATTGAACACCAGATAGATTCAATTATATTAAGTTAAAAAGTTTTTGTACAAACAAAACTAATGCTGGCAAGATTAGTAGGGAAGCAATAAATTGAGAAAACATTTTTACATTTAAGGGTTCTGATAAAGGCCTCATTTCTAAACTATATAGGGAATTGACTTAAATTTATAAGCATTCAAGCCATTCTCCAATTAATAATAGGTCAAAGGATATGAACAAAACGATTTTCAGATGAAGAAATTAAAACTATTTCTAATCATATGAGATGGTGCTCTGAATCACTATTGATCAGAGAAATGCAAATTAAGACAATGCTGGTATGTCACTACATACCTCTCAGATTAGCTAAGATGATAGGAAAAGATAATGACAAATGTTGGAGGGATGTGGGAAAACTGGGACACTGATACATTGTTGGTGGAACTGTGAACGGATCCAACCATTCTGGAGAGGAATATGAAACTATGCTCAAAGCGACTATCAAACTATGCATACCATGTGACCCAGGAGTGTTTCTATTGGCCTATATCCTAAAGAAATCATAAAAGAAGGAAAGGGACCCACATATGCAAAAATGTTTGTGGCAGCTCTTTTTGTAGTGGCTAGAAACTGGAAACTGAATGGATGCCCATCAGTTGGAGAATGGCTGAATAAATTATGGTATATGAATATTATGGAATATTATTCTGTAAGAAACAATCAGGAGGATAATTTCAGAGAGGCCTGGAGAGACCTACATGAACTGATATTAAGTGAAGTGAGCAGAACCAGGAGATCATTATACATGGCAACAGCAAGATTATATGATTATCAATTCTGATGGACATGCCTTTTTTCTTTTTTTTTTTTAATTGATAAAGCTTTTTTTTTATTTACCAAACATATGAGTGATTTTTCTACATTGACCTTTGCAAAAACTTTTTTTTTTCCCAAGCTTTTCCCCTCCTTCCCCCCACCCCCTACTCCTAGATGACAGGTAATCTAATACATGCTAAATAGGATAAATTATATGACAAATACAATACATGTATACATATCTATACAGTTATCTTACTGCACAAGAAACATCAGATCTAGAAAGAGAAGAAGAAAAAAACAACCTAAGAAGGAAAACAAAGTGCATGGAAATATTCATAGAAAGCGTTAAAATGCTGTGTTGTGTTTCACACTCAGTTCCCACAGGCCTCTCTCTGGATGTATATGACTATCTTCATCACTGAACAATAGGAACTGGTTTGAATCACATCATTGTTGAAGAGAACCATGTCCATCAAAATTGATCATCGTATGGTCTTGTTGCTGTGTATAATGTTCTCCTGGTTCTGCTGATTTCACTCAGCATCAGTTCATGCAAGTCTCTCCAGGCCTCTCTGAAATCCTCCTGTTGGTTGTTTCTTACAGAACAATAATATTCCATAACATTCATATACCATAATTTATTCAGCCATTCTCCAATTGATGGGCATCCTTTCAATTTCCAGTTTGTAGCCACTACAAAAAGGGCTGCCACAAACATTTTTGCACATGTGGGTCCCTTTCCCTCCTCTAAAATCTCTTTGGAATATAGGCCCAGTAGAAACACTGCTGGGTCAAAGGGTATGCACAGTTTGATAACTTTTTGAGCATAGTTCCAAATTGCTCTCCAGAATGGTTGGATCCGTTCACAGGTCCACCAACAATGTATCAGTGTCCCAGTTTTCCCACATCCCCTCCAACAGTTATCATTATCATTTCCTGTCATTTTAGCCAATCTGACAGGTGTGTAGTGGTATCTCAGAGTTGTCTTAATTTGCATTTCTCTGATCAATAGTGACTTGGAGCACCTTTTCATGTGACCAGAAATAGTTTCAATTTCTTCGTCTGAAAATGGACATGCCTTTTTTCAAAAGTGAATGATTCAGGCCAGTGATCTTGTGATCAAAAGAACCATCTATACCCAGAGAGAGGTCTATGGAAACTGAGTGTTGTTCATAATATAGCATTCTCACTCTTTGTTGTTGTTTTCTTGCATTTTATTTTCTTCATTTTATTTTTCTGATTTGGTTTTGTTTTTCTTGTACAGCAAGATAATTGTATAAATATGTATGCATATAGTGGATTTAACATATATTTCCACCATGTTTAACATATATCAGACTACTTGCCATCTAGGGGAGTGTAGGGGAAAAGGGGGGGGGGACTAGAGCAAAAGGTTTTGCAAGAGCTAATGTTGCAGAATTATCCATGCATGTGTTTTGAAAAATAAAAAGCTTTAATAATAATTTAAAAAGGAAATTGCCTTGAATTATCACATTGTTGAAAAGAACCAAATCCATCAGTTGATCATCACATGATCCTGTTACTGTGTACAGTGTTCTCTTGGTTCTGCTTACTTCACTCAACAACAGTTCATTTAAGTCTTTCCAGAGTTAAAAATTACTCTTAAATCTTTGGCAATTTTTTCATACATTTAATATAATTTTTGAGTTAACTGCTCTTTAAATGTTTGGGAGAATTCATTTAAAATTCCATCTCATGGTAAGAGTCTTGTCTTGGGGAACTATGGTCTGTCCAATTGTATTATTTTCCTAAAATAGGTTTATTTACTCTTAATATTTACTCTTCTATTAATCTGGGAAGTTTATGTTTTGTAAATTTTTACATATACTTGAGCAAAATAGCTCTTAATAATTGTTTTAATTTTATCTTCATCTGTTTAATGCATTTACCTTTTATTAATAAATTAATACATGTTAAACATTTCTCAATTACTTTTTAAAATAATAACTTTATTTTAAAAATACATGCAAAGATAGTTTTCAGCATTCCCCCTTACAAACCTTGTGTTCCAAATTTTTCTCTATCCATTCCCCCCAGCCTTCCCCTAGATAATCAAATAATCCAATATATGTTAAATATATGCAATCTCTTCAAAGTTTTTTTATAGTCTGACTTCTAATTTTAAGGTTTCAAATCCATTTTGAGGTTCTTGTGGTAAAGGTTTGAGTCTTGACTATTATTTGCCTTAAGGAATTTGATAGTATTTTATTTCCTGCTTCTTCTGGAATAATTTATGTAGTGCAGATATTAATTAGTCTTTAAATTTTTTATATAACTCCTGTCATCTGGACCAGAATTTTTGTTGTTGTTGTTTGTTTGTTTTTAGTAATTACTTTACAACTTTTTCACTTTCTTTTTCTAAAATTAGATTCAGATGTTTTATTTTGATTTGACTAATTTATATTTTTGTAGTCTCCTGCTTATTTGGGATAGACAGTTTTTTGTGCTGTACATACATGTATAGATATGTACATACATATGTAAATGCACATGCATGTATGTATATATACATATACTGTATAATAAACACATCATCTATACACATAACTATATAGTTATGATGTGTTTATAGGTTCTGACTGTTTTTTAAAAATTACTTCTTTGTTGTAATTTCTCCTTGATTTCACTAGTCTTCTCAAAGAAGCAAGTTTTAGTTATGTTTTTCAGTACTTTTTTTGTTTTTCTATTTACCTACTGCTCTGATTTTCAATATTTCCTAATTTGTTCCTGTTTTAGACTTGTTTTCATAGATTTTTAATTTTTACATGCATGTTCTATTTATCTTTTTCTCTTTTATTAACACATATAATAAATTCCAAAGAATATGTTTTCCTCTGAGGGCTGCTTTTGGTAGTATCCCAGAAATTTTGGTATGTTATCTTTGCTCTCTTTCATACAACTCTTCCAGTTTCCATGCTTTATTCTTTGATCTATTCGTTGTTCAGAATGTCATTATTGAGATCCAACTTACAAACAAACCTTTTTAAATTCTCTCTTTATTGATACAATTTTTTGTTATTATCCTTAAAGAATGTGTTTAATATATGCATATATTCTTGTTCCATGCTCTTATTTTATTTTTTCTTTTCTTTTTCCTTTTTTTCTTTTTTCTTTCTGCTGAGGCAATTGAGGTTGTGACTTGCCCAGGGTCACACAGCTAGGGAATGTTAAGTGTCTGAGAGCAAATTTGAACTCAGGTCCTCTTGACTTCAGGACTGGTGCTGTTATCTACTGCGCCACCTAGCTGCCCCATGCTGTCTTATTTTTGCTAGATACTATTGGTTCACTTTTTCTCCCCATTAGAATCTTTTAAAAGGAAACTTTGCATTATTTGTCATTTCTTCTGGTTTTAGTATCTTATGCTTCATCAAATTTCAGGACTAGGCTTGATGCTTTTTCTTTTGATAACTTTGCTATTTCAGTCTTTCTAGTTTCTTCTTCTCTACTCAGTAGTTTCTGAGACTTGGCCATGAGATTGCCATAGTCCCTTGAAGGAGAGATGAGGTGTGTGTCTGGGTCTCTGCCTCTGAGGGAAAGGTGCCATCCCACCTGGGTTTTATGCAGCCATCCACACTAGCCCTCCTCCTGGTAGTTCTCTCCCCTGTCCTTTCCGTTCATGAGGCTGGACAGGAGATACCCTTTCTAGGGTAGAGCAGCAGGAGGGCATGGCCTGGGGGCAGGGAGGGGCTTTTTCACTGTTAGTGCTGTGGTGTGCTTCAGATTTGGGGGCTATTCATAACGATTTTTTACTTTGGGGGGAATTTTATTTTCTGTGAATTTAGTTGCAATTATTTTACATGTGGTATATGATTGATTTCAGAGAGTTCAGGAGGAAATTGTGAAGAGATTTAGAGAAGATGACTAAAACTATGACCTTTTGGGTCATAGTTTGAAATTTTTTTCAAGAAAAACCCTCTAAATACTTAGTTGATTCCTTTTGCTTAATTTTTGAGAATCAATGGGTGTGATTCCATCTTAGATTATTGTGATAATAGGACAGACATTTACTTATAATTTATTTTAGAGTAGGTATTGTTAGTGTGTGTGTGTGTGTGTGTGTGTGTGTGTGTGTGTGTGTGTGTGTGTGTGTTTTGTGGAACCCTTTGGTAACCTGTCAGAGCTATGAACCCTTTCTCAGAACAATGTTTTTAAATGCATAAAATAAAATAGCATCGCAAAGGAAATCAATTATATTGGAATATAATTATCAAGATAATGAAAAAAATCCATAGACCCCGTTAAGAAAATAGTTTGGATAAGACATAGTTCCTGTACTTCCTAAGACTAGTAACATAAAGCATTTCATTCACAACACCCTTTCTTGATCTCCTCAGTCAAATATGATCTTTTTTTAAATGACCAAACTCAAAGTGTGTGTGTGTGTGTGTATATATATATATATATATATATAATCATAATACATATAATAATACATAATTATATATATATAATCATAATACAAACCAGTATGCTATAATTATATCTATGTACATAGATATAATTATAGCATACTGGTTTGTATTATGATTATTTATATGCATATTGTATAGTTTTCACCAGGTTATAAACACCTTTCAGACCTGTAATAAGAAAGAAAATTGTTTTAGAACAAAATTAAAAGCAGTAGATTGAAATATTTGTGGAAAAAAGATTTCATCTCCATATAAAGAGAAACTTCCAAATGATGAAAACTGGCCAAAAATAACACAAGGTACCCTGGGACGTAGTATTGAAAGTCTTGAAATAGAAGTTTCATATGCATCTGTCATGAATGTTATTAGGAGTTTTGATTCAAATGACCTCCAAGGTTACTCCCAAACTTGAATCTATGATTCTTTTTATTTCTCCTGGAGCCCAGCATATAGTTTGGTTACTATTGTTAAATAAATAACTTTAAAATTATTTATGTGAAGGAAAATATATGAACACATATTTTCCTTTTTCATAATTTTCTTTCTGCCCATTTCTTTTCTTTCATATAAGTTGTACATTTTTGACCACCTTACTTTTGCATAGAGATAAGAACAGTTTTAAAATATAGTTTCAAGAAAATAATTGAAAACTTTTTTTTTTTTTTGTATTTAAAGAATTGTTTTAAAATTTTCTCTTGGGGCAGCTAGATGGCACAATGGATAGAGCACCGGCTCTGAAGTCAGGAGGACCTGAGTTCAAATCCAGCCTTAGACAGTTAATATTTCCTAGCTGTGTGGTCCTGGGCAAGTCACTTAACTCCGATTGCCTCAGAAAAAACAAAAAAACAACAATAATATTTTCTCTTGCATTTATAATCTACCCAAAAGGGGTATGTGTGTGTGTGTGTATTCTCAGAAGATGAGAACAATCAGGATCCATGGAGTAAAAGTCAATTTTGCAGTAATGATGCTAGACTTTTTTGATTTTATGTCATTAATTTGTAATCAGAACTTAAAATTTTTTTAGCGGAAATTAAATTCAACCACAAGTTTAAAAGTACCATTTTATTCATTTGCACTATGGGGCCTTCTCAGTTAAATGTTATTAAAGCTATCCATGTGAACCTTTATTTAAAAAAAAAACCAAAAGTCAATTATATATTGCTCCTCAATGATTTCCGATAATGAAAATATTTTAGTGTGGTAGCCATAACTCTTCCCTTGGTTAGAATCTTCATATACTCATAAATTTGAATTGTCATTCATTTGTTTTCTGTCATGTCTGACTCTTTGTGGCCCCATTTGGAATTTTCTTGGCAAAGATATTGGAGTGCTTTGCCATTGCCTTCTCCAACTCATTTTGTAGATGAGGAAACTGAGACAAACAGGGTGAAGGACCTACCCAAGGTCACACAATTATTAAGTGTCTGAGGCCAGATTGAATTTAGGAAGATGAGTCTGCTTATGTAGCTTCCTTTTAAAAAAAAAATTCTTATTTTAGTTATCTAGTAAATGATTTCAAAAGAGATAAGATATAACTCCCAAGAGTTAAACACATAGAATAGGGAGTATAAAATTTGGGGAGTGTAATTTTCTTTTTAATTAAAAATAAGTCAAATTTTTTCAAGTCTTTATAAAGTTATGATTTATAATGACATTTTAAAAGCTTCAAGATAACATCTAGTCAACCGACATTTATTAAGGATCTAATATATTTCATATCTCTTAGTATGGCAAATGAGAAAGGACAAAACATTTTCTAGGTATTTGATTTTCTTGTCCTTATCAAATTTCAGCAAGTGGTAGTTATGCCTTTTAAAAATTCATAATCAGTCTTTATTATTCTGTGTTTGTGAGGACACTAGAAATCATACACCAGGCACTGAGTCCTCTTAATTATTTTGCTCTGTAAATCCACAAGTACAATATTTCTTGGAAGGGCTCCAGTCTCTAAACTTAAACAGAGTGCAGTTTTGAATTGATTTCCTTTTCAATTATAGTACTCTAGTGGCATGTGTTTTATTTTTATTTTAAAGAGATATTTTATTGGGTAAAACTAGCTTCAAGGGAATTCTTTTGAGTATTAGTAATTAGTTCTAATTGTTCTCTTGGGTTCATCTTCTATAAAGAGGTGATAATTGATTCACCATATGGGAAGAGAGGATTATATGAAGTCAAATAGGCATGCTTTACTTTATGTTGAAAGAGGACATTTATATAATTAAATCTTCTAAATCCTCTGGACCATAGGCCATTTCTTAGTGGATGGTTGTAGCTACTGTCTTTCTCTTTTCTGATTTAAAAATACCTTCCTGTATTTAAAGTACTGATATTAGGACTTGCTGCTGGGAAGTTTTTAGTGAGTAGTGTAAAAGAGAAATTTCAGATTATCTTTAAACATTCTTTAAAACATGAGGAAAAAGTATACACAGAAAAATACCTATAATCATTCAATAATTTTTAAGAGTTGTTTGATTCTTAATAATGTTAAATAACTAACTCCTTTAATAGCAGTGGAAAATTAAAAAAACCTTTAGGAATGTTTTTCTAAATAATCCACTGTCTCTGGGGCCCCTCCCTCTAATTATAGAGTGAAGAGGTGAACTCCCAGATACTTCCTTTAAGAAGGGTCCCTAGCGCAGCCACTTCTTTTCCCAACTGGCTCCACTCCTGTGGACTTATTCTACTATACCACTGCCCTGCTTTTCAGCTTCTTTTTATAATTTTTTTCTTCCCCCATTAGATTCTGAACTTGTGATTAAGGGGGAATAGAGGAGAAGCTAGCAATGTGTGAAATCTCACTCTCATCTGAACTTGTTCAAAGAAAGAAAAGTATGCAAAACGCACACCTGGGTATAGAAATTCATTTTACCCATAGGGAAGTAGGAAGAAAAAGGCTAGAAGAAAGGGAAAGGGGATGTCAGGAAGAATAGATTAAGGCACATAGTGGTCTGGAGCAAAACTGACTTGGGAAGAGAGACAAAGTAAAAAAGAATGAATAGAAGAGAGTAAAATAGAGGGAAATACACAAATAACCATCATAACTATGAACATGAATGGAATGGACTCACTTATAAAACAAAATAAAACATATTGCAGAATGGATTAAAAGCCAGAATCCAACATTTTTACACTTGAAATGGAAAAACACACAGAATTTTAAAAGGGGGAGGGGATCTGGAAGCAGAATCTATTGTTTTAGCCAAAATTAAAAAAAAAAAAAAAAGGCAGGTGGGGAAGAATCGGCATCTTAGATAAAGCAAAATTAAAAGGCATAATTAAGGAAACAACATTTTACTAAGTGGTGCCATATTGTTGTTTAGTCATTTTCAGTTGTGTCCAATTTTTTTTTTTTTTTTTTTTGGTGACTCCTTTTAGGGTTTTTCTGTTAAAAAATATTGGAGTAGTTTGCCATTTCCTTCCCCATCTGGGGATTTTACAGATAAGAAAACTGAGGCAAACAGGTTCAGTGCTTCTAATAGAAAGTATCTAAGGCTAGATTTGAACTTGGGAAGATGAGTCTTCCTAACTGTCTCAAGTGCCATAGGCAATGAAATAATACTAATACTGAGCATAGAAGCTCCAAATGACATAGCAACCTTCTTTCTTTAAAAATTCTTTAAAGTTACACTGTAAGAGGATATAGAGTGTAAAACTGTACTAATGGAAGGCATTACTTTACTTCGCAAAATAAACAACAAAGAAGTTAAGTAGATGAATAGAATTTTAGAAAATGTAAATAGGATAAACCTCTCAAGAATATTGAATGGGAATAGAAAAATATGCCATTTTCTCAATTGCACATGACAAATTTCCACGTTATGAAAAAGTTTAAAATTTTTTAAAAATGAGTGGATCCAAGAACAAATCATAGAAAAAAATTCATTAAAATTAATTACAACATGAGGCAGTGTAACAAAATTTGCAGGATATAGCCAAAACGATACCTCCCAAGCTTTCTTGACTCATCTGTCTTATTTGTTCATACGATATTATTTCAGTAAACTGGAGGGCTTCATTCTCTGTCAGTTTGGAATGGTAACATACTTTTGATTCTGAGACTTTTAGTAGATCAGGTCACAGAGTAGCTTTCCCTTGTAATTCCTTTTCTTTTTTTGTCTTTATTGAAAACCCTTTTCAAATGTAGACAATACAAACATAATAAATAGCAGGGAAGGTTCATCTCCCTCATGACTCAAGTCCTTCTCAAACAACATTATTATTGACTGGCCTATTGGTTGCCAAAAAGGAAAATCAATTTTATTAGAAGTAGCTGCCTGGCCACAGATGATGGTACTAAACTAACTTGGACAGGCTGATTTTATCAACCATCTGAAGACTAATTCCCACCATTAGCAAGAAATGAAGCAGTAAATATATGTCAAAGTCTTATTGGTATTTTACTGTCATTTTTTTTTCCTTCATTGTCCTGCACATTTTTTTTTTATTGTACTATGTGTACTTTTTTGCTTCTGAATTTTGCAGTACAAATCTGTCTACTGGAATTTGAATCTTTTTAGATTTTTATTTCTTGAGAAGATTGTTGCATACAGCTTATTTTGCATTTGTCATTTTTATGGATGCAGTTCTGCTTTTTAATTTTACTGATCTTTGTGTTCCTCTCCCTGTCCCTATTCCCCACCCAAAAAAACATGGACATTTCGCCACTTGAGCATTAAGTAAAAATTGGAATATATGTAAAGAAATCCTGCCTACATTGGTTTTTCCAATATATAGGAAGATTAAAATTGCTCTATAGAAATTTAGATGAGACCTGAATATAAAGATGTTAGAGCTAGTTGTTTTTTGTTTTTTAGGAAGTAGCATGATATGGCATTTTTAAGGCTAGCTTTGCAGTCAAGAATGGCTTCAAGTCAAGCTTCTGATAAATATTCAAAGTATAACTACTTGGACAAATAATTTAAGCTCTCAATGTCCCAGGATTCTCAGGCTCTCAAATCATAAATTGTAGGTGAATTACCAGTCTGCATCTATAAGTATTTGCATATTGGAAGTTCTGTTCACCAATGAACTCATAACTGTGAACCTCCCAAAAAGTTTTCTCTCAGTACTCAAACACTTCACTAACCCAACTACTACCTCAGTTCAAGCCCTCATCTCTTTTCACTTGAGTTTTTACAGTAGTCTGTTAATTGGTCTCCTTGCCTTATGAGGTTTCAAGATTCCCCCATTTTAATATTTCCTCTAACAACTGTCTTCCTTCTCAAAACTAGACTAGCCTATCTTTCCATAATTTTTGACCATGTATTTCCTTGATGTCCCTTTATTGTGCTTTGTTTGAAATATGAAGGAGCTTGCTTATTTCTATTAGGCATCTCATCATTGCCTTCGAGATTATACTCATTTTTAATTCTTTAAAGACTATGATGTTCTATGATTCAGCCATACAATAATTCCCTGGTAGACTGTTAATATTAAAGATGAGATCTTATTTCAGGAAGAATTTAGAGTTATTTTATTAATTTCTTCCATTTCTTCTATATTCATAGTTATCTCTAGTATCCTTTCTCCATTTTTGAGAAAGCTATCACATATGACAAATCATTTTTTTTTTCATCAGTTCAGTTGCTAAATAAACTGAAAATGTTCAAAAATCGGTGCAATATTCAATTTCTATGGACCACTTCCATAAAGGGATAAGTTAGGAGTGCCATTTCATATTTCTTCATTTGAGTTATGATTTATCTTTACAATTTTGTGACCTTTAGGCTTGATATTTTTGATTTGTGATTGTTCTTTCCATTTCATTGTTGTAAATATTGTGTTGTTTAATTTGCCTGCTTACACCCTTATAACCCTTCTGCATTGGTTCATATAGATTTTTCCATTGTTTCTTTGTATTATCTTATCATTTTGTTTAATTTATCTTTTTTCCAATTTCATATAAAAAGTTTTTATCTTTTGTTTTTAAAAATGAGTTTCAAATTCACTCCTTTCTTCCCCTCCACTTCTTATTGAGAAGGTAAGCAATTTGATACAGGTTATGCATGTGCTGTTACATAAAACAATTCTGTATTAGACATGTTTTGAAACAAAGGACTCCCAACCCCCCCAAAAAACCCCCAAAAATAAAATTTTTAAAAACTTTGATCTGCACTTAGAGTCCATCAATTCTTTTCTCTATAGATAGTTAGCATTTTTCATCATGAGTCCTTTGGAATTCTTGTGGATCATTTGCTGTTGCTGAGAATAGCTAATCTTTCACATTGATCATTATAGAATATGGCTGTCACTGCATACAATATTCTCCTGGTTCTGCTCACTTACTTCACTTTGCAGATGCAAAGTGCTCATGAAAGTCAGTTTCTCTTCTCCCCCCTTTTTTTAAAACAGGAAATCAGTTATATTAAAATATGGTTTTCATCTTTTTAAATAATATTTAATTTTTTCCTAAGTTACATTCATTTTTTTTTTCCCACACCTTCCCTCTTCCTGGGACAGTGAGCAATCCCGTATAGGCTATACATTTTTAAGCATGTGAAATGTATTACCATATTAATCATGTTGTGAAAAGACACAAGGAAAAGCGCCACACACACACACACACACACACACACACACATACACACACACACACACACACACACACAGTGAAAAAGAGTGCTTCACTCTGCATTCAAAGGCCATCAGTCCTTTCTCTGGAGGATAATATTTTTTATCATAAGTCCTTTGGAATTGCCATGGATCATTGTATTGCTGAGAAGAGCCAAGCCATTTACAATTCACCATCACACAGTATTGCTGTTACTGTGTTCAGTGGTCTCCTGTATATGTTGGTTTGCTCATTTCACTGTATCAGTTCATGTAGGTCTTTCCCTGTTTTTCTGAAACCATCCTGCTTGTTATTTGTTATAGCACAATAGTATTCCATTACCATAACTTGTTCAGCTGGTCCTCAGTAGATGGGCATGCCCTCCATTTTCAATTCTTTGCTACCACAAAAAGAGCTGCTATAAATATTTTTGTATATATAGGCCCTTTAAAAAAAATCTCATTGGGATATAGAACTAGTAATGATATTGCTGGATCAAAGAATGCATGGTTTTAAAGACTTTTAAGTATAGTTCCACCTTGCCCTCCATAATTTGTTGGATAAGTTCACAACTTTATCAGCAATGCATTAGCATCTCATTTTTCTCATATTGCCTTCAACATTTGCCATTTTCTTTTCTTTCATATTAATCAAGCTGAGAGGTGTATGATGGTAGCTCAGGATACAATTCATCATTTCTTAAAGCACAGTGGTATTTCATTAAACTCATTTGGCCATTCCCCATTCAATATGCATCTGTTTTGTTTTCAGTTCTTCCCTATCACAAAAAAAATGCTGCTACAAATATTTTGGTCGAGAACAAGACTTTTTTTCTTATCAGTAGTTTCCTTGAGATATAACCCTTCCAACATTGAGTTTTGCCATTTTTTTTTTTTTGTCATCTTTGCCAATTTTCAGCATGACAGATGATATCTCAGGGTGGTTTTGATTTACATTTCTCTTAACTGTTAGTAATTTGGAGCATTCTTTCATGTCACACATAACTTTGTAGTTCTTTTGAGAACTTTGTTCATATCCGTTGACCACTTATCAGTTAAGAAATGACTATTAGTCATGCGCGCGCGCACACACACACACATACTTATTTGTTTATTTTTATTGTTTATATTTTTAGATGCAAACCCTTGTCAGAAAAATTTGATAGAGGTTTTCCTCCCATTCTACTATCTTAATCCTAGGTGCATTAATTTTGTCTCTGTAGGAGACTTTTCAGTTTCATGTAATTAAAATTATCTTTTTTATCTGTTGTAATTACCTCCATCTCATTTGTTTAAGACATCTACCCATACATGTGAGAGTTATATGATCTGCTTCTCTTCTAAAACAGTCTGATCATTAATATTAAAGTAATGTATCCATTTGGCGTGTCTTGAGAAATAGGTGTAAGATGTTGGTCTAAGCCTAATTTCTTCCAGGCTGCTTTCCAGTTTTCCCAAAAGTTTTTATAAAATAAAGTTTTTCTTAGATAATTTATGTTTTCTACTTTATCAAAGAGTAAGTTTTTGAGTTTTATTGTTTCTGATTCTCCCTTGTCTAGTATGTTTCATTGTTTTAGCTTTCTACTTTTTATCCAATAATAAATGATTTTGATGACTGCTGTTTTATAATATAATTTGAGGTCTAGCAGTGTTATTCCTTCTTCAGCCCTATTTTTTTTTCATCATTTACCTTTATATTCTGAATCTTTTGTTTTTGACAAATGAATTACAGAATTATTTTATTGAGTTCAGTAAAGTATTCTTTTAGTAACTTGTTTGGTATAGCATTAACAGTTTAAATTGGCTTTGGAAAGCCATGCATTTTTATTATATTGGTATGGCCTAGCCATAAGCACTAAATATTCTCCAGCTGTCTAATTTATTTTACTTCTTTAAGGAACACTTTGTTTTTTGGGTTTTTTTTTTTTTGTTTTTGTTTGTTTGTTTGTTTGTTTAAATTTTATTAATACTTTTTATTTGCAAAAGATATGTATGGGTAATTCTTCAACATTAACCCTTACAGGGGCAGCTAGGTGGCGCAGTGGTTAGAGCACCAGCCCTGAAGTCAGGAGGACCCGAGTTCAAATCTGGTCTCAGACACTTCCTAGCTGTGTGACCCTGGGCAAGTCACCTAACCCCAATTGCCTCAGCAAAAAAAAAAAAAAAAA
>JAJPUD010006867.1:43402-90827 GCA_023553655.1 Myrmecobius fasciatus | reverse complement strand
TTTTCCCCCCTACTCCCCACCCCTCCCCTAGATGGCAGGATATCCACTACATGTTAATTATGTTAAAATACTTAAGAAATCGAATATATGTATACTTATTTTAAGGAACACTTTGTAATTGAATCTATACTTTTGTTTATTTGGGTAAATTGATCCCCAGATACTTTATGCATTATGTAATTATCTAGAATGGGATTTTTGTTTTGAGTTATTATATAGGAATACCTTTGATTTTTGAGGATTTATTTCATAGACTGCAATTTTGCAGAAGCTATTAATTTTCTCATTGTCTTTGTTGATTAAGTAAGGAGAATTATAAAGAAATTTGCAGTTTCCCAAAGCAGCCCAGCTCCATCCCCCTATTTGCTTTGGTTTCAACTCGTGTTTTTGCACTGCCTATCTGAGACATGAAAATATACACACACACAGATGAGCTCTGTGGTTCATAATATAGCATGGGCATTAGTCTTCTATTTGGCTTTTTCTATTTTAAATGGTTATGGATGTCATTCAGAAAACATATTCAGGATTTGAAGTAATATGTATGGTGCCTTCTCTAAATGGGATAATCTACAAAATCCCCATCTACAAAGAATTCTTCAACTTGAATTCTGCATTGAATCTCCTTTATGACGCTGACAAAAATAACAAGAACAACAACCAAAAAACCCCAAGAATAATGACTAATATTTCTATAGCGTTAACTATGTGCCAGGTATCATGCTAAGCTCTTTACAATTAATGTCTCATTTGATCTTCACAACAACCCTTGGTAAGCAACCCATTTTATTTCTCAGCTGACATTAGTGATCATAGGGCTGTGAAAAAACGGTCATAGCTATTGTTTTATCTTTCAAAGATTTGCATGATTTTGATGTATGCATGAGGAAGAACTTGTTGCTTGCTAGTAATGGTTTTAGGTAGGATTTTGTTTTACCAAAAATGAAAATGATGCTAAGAATTTTAGAATTAGGTAAAGTTTAATAATTTCAGTTTGAGGTGAGTTGAACATACAAATAACACAAGTGTAATTCATAAAATTAACACTATTTTCCTTTTTTTTTCCCTCTAGTTAGGTTGTTTTTAATCTAACACTATCAAAACACTATTTCTAAAGCCTTTCCCTGCTGCTATTTATTTATTTTTTTACCGTAAAATCCTTTAGCTAAATCTTAACAGGTTATAGATTTCCTCATTAAAACATTATCTCATACTTGACCCATGATATTAAAAATAAGACAGTTCTTTTTTGCATGTGGAAAACTGTTGGATACCTAGTTACATCAAAAATGGTCAAGATTCTTCATTTTTCAAACTTCTGAGTGCCAATTTCTAAAAATTCTGGTGTATGTGATACATATACATGCACATATTTGTTTCTCTACAGGGAGTTTTCTACTAATTCTGGGTTTAGGACTATCCATTTTTTTTTTTTCATTTCCTTATATGAATATGTGTGTGAGTATATTTACATATACAATTATATCTATGTTATGTTATTATCAATATCTATAGATAGATAGTTCTTGCTTTATAGAATAGAATAGAAACAAAGTTGTTTACAATGTGATTTTCTTTAATTTTCCTCCCTTAATTACATTATGGCATCATAACTCGACATCCACAAAAACTAATCTGTTTATGGAATGAGTTGAAAAGAAATAGCCGGCATCAAGATTGGCACAATAAAGTACTCTTATGCCAGTTTACAATTATACTCGGACCAGCCCAAATGTACATCTTATTAATTCATTTTCACTTTATGACTTTTTTGATTTTGTAATTCCCACTCCACTCCCCACTTTGCCACAGGAATTTTTCCCATACTTAGGATTTTCCCTGTCTGCATCCTAAAATTCTTAGAATTTTGTTTCCTCGAATTTTCAAAGAGAAGCATCTATGTTTTTTTTAATTTAAATTTATTTAATTAATATTTTCCCCAGTTACATTTAAAACAGTTTTTTTCATTTTTTTTAAACTTTTGAGTTTTTTCTCCCTTATTCTCACCTGTAGTCCTAATTAAGAAACCACAAAATAAGTTATGCAAATCATTTCCATAAAAACTATGTTATTTTAAAAAAAATAGATCTCCCACCCTAAAAAAAAAAAAAGTCTTCAAGAAAAATAAAGTTGAGAGAGAGAGGACATTTCAGTCTTTATTCAGACACAATCAATTTCTTCTCTGGGTATGGATAGCATTTTTCATCATAAGTCCTTCAGAGTAGTTGTGGATCATTGTACTTCTGAGAACAGCAAAATTATTTTCACCTGAGCTGGTCATCCTAGAACATTACTATTACTTTGTATTTAGTACATTTCACTTTTCTTGAGTTCATGGAAAACTTTGCAGATTTTTTCTGAGAGCTCATCATTTCCTATAAAACAATAATATTCCATGACAATAACATACCACAGTTTATTCAGCCATGTCCCATTTCAGGACATCCTCCCAATTTCCAATTTTTTGTCCTGAGCAGAGAGAGCTGCTACAAATATTTTTTACATATAGATCCTTTTCCTTTTCCTTTTTTTTTTTTTTAAAGATCTTTTGGTATTTATGCTTAATAGTGGCATTGTTAGATCAAAGAAGATACATGAATTTTTAGCACTTGGGCACAGATTATCTCTTGATCATTTATCAATTGGGGATTAGCTCTTTTTTTTTTAAATACATTTGACTTAGTTCCCTCTGTATTTGAGAAATACCGACTTGTCAGAGAAACTAGCTTCAAAATTCTTTTTACAATTGCTGTTGCTAACTGTATTTCCCTCCATTTATTCTGTTCTCTCTCCTTTCAACCTGTCCACCCTCAAAAGTGTTTTGCTACTCACCACTCCCTCCCTCAATATGCCCTCTCTTTTATCACCCTCCCCCCTTCCCATATTCCCTTCTCCTATTTTCCTTCACGGTAAGATACACTATAATATAGTAGAAGAAAGTGTAATGACTACCAGATAACAATCTGTCAGTGAGTGATACTTCTGAGACAGATGGTGAAGTGCATACCACACCATTCCTTAGTTCTACTTTGGGGCCATAAAATTAGCATATCAGTGACATGAAGAACCACATCTCTCTCTCTCTTCCTATAAATTTGTTTCCTTGTTTCTGGTTTTTTGCTAAATTCTTTTGGAATTTAGTCTGCTTCAATTGGTGTTAAAATAAACTTTTCTCCTTGACTTGGAGATGTGTTCAAGCCTGCAAATTCTTTTGAGACACCTCGCAATGCTGGACTGTGACCCTAACTTTTTGGGATCCCTTGTTGAACCTCAGCATTATCAGGGCTTCCCTTTGTATTTATTATGTATTCCTCTTATAATTATATGTATTCATGTTTCTATTTCCCTTTTTCATTATCAGTTTAAGAATAGGCTAAGTCTATGTCATATCTTTATATTTCTGATATCTAGCACATTGTAAGTATTTAATGTTTACTGTGTGTTAATAAACAATACTACAAAGTCTCGATTATGCCTATAACTGTCATAGACATACTTTTATAATATAGTAACAGCAGCCTAGAAATCTCCTGACTTTGAAGTTTAATAATTGAGTTTCTTCTCTAACAAAGGATTTTTATTCCTTTTTACAATTTGTACTATTTTAAAAGTAAATATTTATTACTGCCAGAAAGATTAATTGCTTTCAAGAAGCGTGGAAAAGTTTGTTTCGTTCATGAATTAATATTTTTAGGAGTAAGGAACAGAGGGGGGGGGCAAAGGGACAATGAGGTAAGATCTACAAATGCAGTAACATAAAAATGGGATACAAGAGAGTATTCAAATTCAGTATTCCGGAAACTGCTTTTTATGAAGGACATAGAATAAAAAAAAACTAAGACTAAATCAGTAACACACAGAAAGATAGAAACCTAACTGTAAAAGGTAGCACATTTTTATATATGTTAACAAATTTATAAATACTACAGTAATTGGTGGCAGTATCCATGACCATGGGCTGCTACTGGACCTGCAAATTGTCAAAGTCAACAGCTACAGGTAAGAAGACAAGCCTTAAGTATGACAACATATTGCAGCCATGACTAAAGGTGTGGGGTGGGATATGATTAGGGAAAAGCTCTTCTCCAGTCACAGATCCACTGCACCAAAAGATATGTAATAAATATGATATTTTACTTTGAAAAAAATTAAACAATTGCTTGAGGGGCAAGATAAAATTAGAAAAAAAATTAAAGGCTTAAATTTTGGTAAAGAGGAGACAGAATAATCCCTAATAACAACTCTATAATTTACTTAGAAGACTCCAGAAAATCAGTGAAGAAACTTAATCAGATGGTAGCAGTATACAAAGTAAATCCACAAAAATTGTCAGCAAATCTATAGAGGAATAATTTTAAAAGGGAGTTAGGATTAGAGATAGAAGGGAAAGATCCCTCACAATAATTAAAAACAAAATATCCAGTAGGTAATCTAACAAGATGGATAAAAGAAAAAAATTCATTGAGTGATTATGTACTAGGCACTGTTCTAAGTTTTGAAGATTCAAATGCTAGAAAACAAAATGATTGCTGCTTCTAGGGAACATACGTTCTAAAGGAAAACAAAGCATGAAGGGAAGCTGGAAAGTGGGAGGGGGAGCGCGTAAAGGAAGGGATACCTAAAGGAATTAAAGGTTGGAGCAGGCTGGAGAATGCATTGAGTTGGCAGTGAAGGAAACAGGTGAACTAATGAAATGGCTTTCTCACCTAGCGATTCCCCAAACAAGAGAGTAGGCCTTGGGGCAGAGGCATTTTGAGTTGAGCAAGCTTACTGGTGAAGAGGTAGAACAATCCAGAGCATGAGTTGAGCTAGAACATACCCAAGGCTTATATAATCGTATAGTGATTGGATGATCCATTTTGAAAAGCAGTTTGAAATTATACTAAGAAGTGATTAAAACCTCCATACCTTTTAACCAGAGTTCTTACTCTGGGACGTGTTTGCTAGGAGTGTCAAAGACAAAGAGGTCCCATGAAATGTAAAATATTCATAGCAGCATTTTTGTCTGTGTGAAAAAAAGAATTGAAAACAAATGAGATGTTCATATGTCAGTGTCCAGTGATAGGATACTTGGTTTTCCAGTCATATCTGACTCTTTGTGGTCCTATTTGGGGTTTTCTTGGATACTGGAGTGGTTTTGCTATTTCCTTCTCCACTTCATTTTACAGGTGACGAAACTGAGGCAGTGGGTTACACAGGTAGTAAGTGTTCACACAGCTAGTAAATGTCTGTGGAAGAATTTGAACTCAGGAAGATATGAATTCCTGACTTTACCCTTGCCCAACACTCTATCTGATGCATTATGTAGCTGTGCTGTTAATCCTAGCTGACATTTATGTAGCATTTTAAGGTTGGCAAAGCATCTTCCTTATGTTATATCTTTTGATCCTCACAACAGTCTTGGGAAATAGGTATTATTATTATTATTACCTCTATTTTACAAACAAGTCCTTTGAAACAAAAGTTAAATGATTTCCCCAGAATCAAACTGCTAGATAAATTTTTGAAGCAGGATTTGTAGTCAGTTCTGACTTAGTTGCCTCTACCTGTTTATCCACTGAGAGGAGGAGTGAACAAATGGTACATAAATGTAATGGAACAGTACTGTGCTGTGAAAAATGACAAATATGGAGAATTTAGAGAAGCACGGATAAATTTATGAGCTAATTCAAAGAGTAAAAAGTAAGAAGAAACCAGGAAAAATATACACAGTGGTTAGAATTGCTTGTCCTTCATTTTCAAAGAAGATCGATGACATCATGGGTGATTTCTTGACTTGTGCTTGAATTGGATTTAAATGAGGCAGAGTTGCAGAAAGTTGTCAGCCTCACTCTCTCTTCCTCTTTTACTAATACCCAGTGGCAAGATCAACGTCAAGAAAACTAGTATAGTGGCCCGGGATAGCAGTAGATGACTATGGCCTCTTGGCTGTCTGAGCAAGCTCTAAGCCCTCCCTGCTTTCAGCCTCCTTCATGGCCATTGGATCTGCCCAGTCCATCAGGGAAACTCTTCACCTGCTTGGGGTAGACAGCCCTCTAACTCAGCTACAGATTTGTGGCCCATCAGTTATCTTCAACAAGGTTTATCCCTTATGAGAAGATGGTTTTACTGAGTCTGACTGCTGTTCATACTACAGCTTCTTTGAGCTTGCTTTCACTTGTAGCTGTAATAATATAAATGAAAAAGCATTAAAATTAAAATCAGATGCTAAGAAGTACAGTAAATGTGAAATAATTCAATTTGTTCTCTCCAGTTCTGCATTCAGTGATCTCTTAATTCCCACACCTGATGACCTATTTTAATACTCCTTTTTCTTGACTTCTCTGTAGTATTTGACACCTTTGAGCATTCTTTGTCCTGGATATTCTCTCTCTGGGATTTCATGTCACTGGCCTTAATTCTCCTTCTACTTGTCTGATTACTCCTTTGCTTCTAATGGGAAATTGCAGTAGGTGGCTCATTGAAGCGCAGGATCTCTAAGCTGCTGAAGTTCTAAACTGATCAGGTGTTCTTGATAAGTCGAGCACCAGTATGGTGAGCCTCACCAAGAGCAGGGGCCGCCTTAGTACCTCAGAGGATGGTTTCAGCCCAGATCCTTGTCAGTCAGCAGTGGGATTGGACCTGTGAGGGGCCATTGTGTTTCCATTCTGAGACAGGGAAACAATCAAAAGCAAACAAAACCTAGCTTTTCTGTTTTTCTTTTGAGAACCATTTGTTCTTCTCTTTTAAACATTTATCTATTGTGACTGGCTCTTGGTTTTACATATGGATTTTAGTTCCCTACATATAAGAGGTTTGATGCAAAGATTTATTTTCCCAGAAACAGCTTCCCTTCTTATTCTAATTGTTCAAGCAAAATGTCTTCAATTTAGCATAATATGTCACCTAATTTATCTTTTGGTGTTGCTTCTTGTTTGATTTTTTTTTTTAAATGGCCCCATAACTATAGCGATATAAAGTACCTCAGCTGCTTCTCTTCTAATTTTTTGATGGTATAACCTTTAATAATTAGGCTACATGTCTGTCTAGAGCTTATTGCAATATTTGGTATAATTTACTGGTTTCAACATAATTTCTATCATACTTCTTAATTTTTCTGTCATTTCTTATCTTTTAGGAAGCTGTTGTCCTCAGTAACTTATGTTCTCAATTTTATTGAATACTGGGTTATTGAGTTCATTTTCCCCCCTTATCCTTATTTATCTTAAGTGTCTTATTTTACTCATTTATTTTTTTTAAAAAGGCATGTCATCTGGACATTTAGTATAAGGAACTTCAAGATAAAGACACTGCTACTACTAATGCAAGTTGACACCTTCTTTCCTGTTTAGGTTATTAGAGAATTGCTTCAAGAACTGAAATATTAAGTGATTTGCCCAGTATCATATAGCCAGCATTTGTCAGAGATGAAACTGGAATCTAAGTCTTCTTTGAAAGTTTTTTTCTATCCACTGCAATCATGTTGCTTCCATTTTTAATATTTCTATTTTTTAACCAGTAAATAATATCTTTTATGATTATTGCTTTAGCATATATAAGTCAAGGTCTGGAAACAATGTGCCCTTTTCATTTCTACTTTTAAATAATTATTTCCCTTGATATTTTAGATTTGTCCCCAAAGTGAATTTTAGTATTTTGACTCCATAAGGTATCTTGTTGATAATTTGATTGGTATAATATTAAATCTGTAAATCAATTTAGGTAGTATAATATTTTTTACTATTATTTATTGGTGTGATCCAGCTATGAATGCTGAATATGGTTACAATGTCTCTTATTCTTCATTTCTTTGAATAGAGTTTTCTAATTACATCTATACAAGTCCTTAGTATGTCTTAGTAGATGATTCTTAAATATTTTATGAATATTATAGTTATTTTTAATGGGACTTCCTTTTCTGTTCTTTTTGTATTTCATTATTGATTTATGTGAATTTAACTTGATTTTTTTTTCTGTTTTGCTAAAGTAGAAGCACCTTTTTTAAAGTAGCCCAGATCTGGAAACAAAGTATATACCCACCAATGTCCATCATTCAGGAAAGCAGAATTATGCCATAAGAATATAATGAAATATCACACACAAAAAGAAATTATGAATGTAACTAACTCAGAGAAACTTGGAGGGATTGGTATAAATTTGTATAAAGTTAAAAAAACAAAAACAGAAATAAGAAACATGGTAATGACAAATCTAGTAAGTGAAAGCAGTACTAAGAGGCAGCTGAACTAATAATAATTCCAGTGACCAATTGTGATTCCCAAGAATAGATGATAAGAGCCAAAAGATCATAAATTTACAGCTCAAAAGGGCATTAAAGGCCAAGCCCAATCTCCTCATTTTATAGATGAGGAAACTGAAGCCCAAAGAGGTGATGTGACATTTCTCTCTTATTAGAGAAGCAGGGGACTATCAGTGTGAATGGTTCGTATGCTGTCAATTGTTTTATCACTTGATTTTAACCTGGGGTTTTTTTTTTTTTTTTTTCCTTTATCAAAATAACATACCATTGGGAAAGGAAAGGGCGAAGGGTATACTATTAGGAAATAAATGGTATTTAAAAAACTCCAAAGGTATAAATAAGTTGTCGGGTTTTTTTTTAATTTTTTTTTAATAGTAGTATAGCCCATATGTATTGGTGGATGTGGAAATAAAAAGGAGAGGATATATTTAAGAGTAATACTTTATCTTATAATAAGTGTTTAAAAATGTATGCCATTTAAATATACTTCCTAATTATTTGTTCAGGGTAGTTAACAAGTGCTTATTATATGGAAATTAATACATAGAAAGGCAAAAGCATGCCTTCCCTTTATGGAGCTCTTGTTAGAATGAAAAATATAGGGCAAATAACATACAAGATAGATAAATATATCTTTTTTTGTGGAGTAAATGATAAGTAATTTTTAAAAAATCATTATCAATTTTTTCATCTCATTCTAACCGAAAAACTTCTCTGATCCCTCAAGAAGCAATGAAAAGATTGTAGATTTCAATAAACAAATAAGAAGGAATTTTTGTGATGTGTTAAATATAACTGAAGATGTGTGTGGTTTCCTTGATACTCTTTTGAGCATTCCATAACTATTTCTAAATACCCGAAATTGTGGGCCTTTATATTCAAAAGGAACAAAAGAAAAGCAATATGATTAATACTTTCAATAAGACTTTATCTTTCTGCTTATCTTTGGTATCAGTAAGATCTAGAACTCCCATTGACCTGTATCTAATGTATTTTGGTAACTAATCTATTTTATTCTTATTTCAGTGTGCATACATATTCTTTACAGGCCTTTTCAGTGACATTTCAGTTTGTCAGCTATTCAATTCAGTGAACAAGAGAAAAGGTTCATTTTGTATATTTAATAATAGCTCATGGCTAATGACTAGTATTACTTCTACTAGATTGTCATGAGCTTTGTTTTAATTTTCTTAGGTTATTAAATGTTTGAAGTCTCTTCAGTCTTCCTAAAAATAGTTTTGATAAGTAATTTTAATGAAACTTAAAAGGAGCAGCAAACCAGTGATACAAAATGCCAAATATGTCTTGATAGCTTCATTAGAAGAACATGTTTGGGAAGCTCATGAAAAGGGAAAGGGTCCAATTAATAAAAATAAATAAAAATAAGTAAGTGAGGCAATCAAAGTTAGTGAAATTGGTATTGGCAGGTTCTGAATGATGTTACTGGATGAGCAATCTTTCAAAATCCTTCCTTGTACATTGCCACTATTCCTTTATTTATTATTAAAATAACATGATCCATGAGGAGCTTGGGGTGACTCTAGGCCTAGCTAATTCTAATTAATCCAGTCAGAGAGAGCAGTAGGGTAAGTGGAGTAGTCTATCGGATTGAAATTCATAACTTAATTGAGGTCAAAGTCCTGGGCTGAGAGAACAAAAGTCTTTTTCTAGGACCAGGAAGATCAATAGTAATAAATATCTGGCCTGGATACAAGTAGCTTCTAGTGACAGATTATCTGACACTGGCCAGAGGTCTTGGTTCCTTGAAGGGCAAAGTCCTGAAGCGTGTTTGGTATGCTATAGTTCTTTCTGCTTTTTTCTTTCATACCCAGTGACACTTGGTGAGAAGATGCTGCTGCTAATCTGAACAGCTTTTGGAAGCATTGGAAAAACTCCTTGTGTATAAACATCCCAAGTGACTTTTAGTTATTAATACAGAAATGAAACTGTGGAGAACCTAAATTACTCATTTGTATTTAGGAATTGCTTTGTGATAAGAGAAATACCTTTATATCATCATTTTGATTATATAGTGTAGATATCGACATAGTGATAGTTATAGTTGTTCCAGCTATAAAACCTCAAATACGTGAATGTTTTTTTAAAAGGAACAGGCGTGAGTCTTTATCCTTTCTGTTCAGTCACACCTGCAACTTCCAGCTTTGAGATTATTTAATCTAAACCTCTCCATTTACAAATTGCAAAACTCTTACCCAGAAAGATTATGTGGTTTGCCCAAAGACACAGAATTGTACCAGAAATCCAGGCATTCTGACTCCGAATTAAGCAGTCTTTCTGCTACATCACACTGCACAGTATAATTTTGCTGTAAAATTACTAACACTACCTAGGGAGAAAATTTGGTATCTCTTATCTTGTGAGTTGTAATGGTGATGCTTCTAGAAACTGACCTAAAAGGAAGATTCCAAGGACCCAAAAAGAATCATGTAAGTATGATAAGAGCAGACTGAAAGATTCATTGTATGTATTCCATTTCTACTACTCATCTAATCCAAACCATGAAGTACTTCCTTGTGAATAGTTTTTTTCCCTTCCTATTATATTTTAGATATCACTATCAAATCTGGTTTTCTTATTTTTGAAAATGGTATGTTATTCCTATAATTACTTTGCTTAAGAAAAAATACAGTGGCCTTCTGTTCATTGTTGACTCAATTATGGCCCTCATATTGTCTATTCAAATTTTTATCCTTTACTCCTTGGCATAGTCCGATAATCCAGGTGAAGATACAAAGGATTTCCAGAGTAGATATAAAAGTGTTGGGCATTTTTATATCTACTCTATAATATTTTGATTTTTCATAAGACATGCTAATTCCTACTTCTCTACTTTTTAGTCTTTTCTTTCCTTCTTTCTGAAAAAACTTTTCTCCCTCCTCTCCAAAAATTCAAATTCTTTCCAACTCTTTTACAAAATCTTCTACCCCCTGTTGATTTTTTCCTTATTCAGTGCATTTCCATATTTTATAGTTGGAATGATAACATTTATACTCTGTATAAAATGGGTTTAGAGATAAAACCTAACTATTCAGGAGCTTCCAATCAATACAGCAGAAGTATTGAGAGTCCCGAAAAAGAGAAAATTTAGAGGAGTTATACATTCAGCAACTAAGAGGCTTTTGTTAAGTATCAAGATGTATTTTGCTTTGCTCCAAAGGGCAGCAGTGGAGGAAAAATAGAAATGGAAGCAGAAATATAATCTGGTAGAGTATAGGGAAATCATTCCCAATAACTAGATATGTGCAACAACAGAAAGGGTTGTTTGGTAAAGAGTGAATTCCCCCTCCCTGGAGGTCTTCAAAGGGAACCTGAATAATTGCTCACCTCAGTTATGGTAGCTGGAACTCCTGTTGAGATATAAGCTAAGGATTGGGTAAACCTTAAGAGTTCTTCCAACTACAAGATTGTAGATATTTGTTCAATTGTAGCATAATGGAAAAAGAATTGAACTGAACTCAGAAATCATAGGTTCACATTTCAGTTATGCCACTAGCTATGTGACACAGCCTCTTAAAACCAATTTCTGTTTGTAGTAGGGGAGTGGGATGTGACATGGTAGTTAAGGAGAGTCAGAGAGGCATGAGTTCAAATCCTACCTCAGACACTTATTAAATTATGAACAAGTCACTTCATCCCTCTGAGCCCTAGTTTCTTTATTTGTAAAAGGAAATAAGAATTATTGTGAATATCAAATGAGATAAAGTCTTTGTTATTATTAAAATATTTGTTATTATTTCATTGATATAGGAAGCTTTTGAATGAGGAAATTCCCTTTTATTAATATAGAATGTTCTCACCTTCTCTGCAGATGATAATGTTAAGAGAGTTGCCTAGACCAGGGAACCTTCTCTTGCCTATCTGCACACATGGTCTATGACTTAAAAGTCTAGGGCAGTTGTTTGGGGCATAGAAAGAATAAATATTTCATTCTTATATGTGTCAGAAGTAACACTACAGTCTAGGTCTGGCTGGCAAGGCTGGTTTTATACGCCACTAAATCATTGCCTTTTCTCAGATTTTTTTTTTTTTTAAATACAGAACTCTTTTGTCCAGCCATGCCCTTGCCATCCTTTGTGAAGCTGATATCCTGATTCTTTCATTTAACACCTGTGTGATCTTGAGCAAATCCCTTTATCATTCTGGACCAGTGACCTCATCAATGAAATGAAGGGTTCAAGTAGATGACTTCTAAAGTCCCTTCTACCTCTCAGTCTTTAATCTGATGAAACTAGGTAGAAATTTAAATTTTTCACTACTCAGTTTCAGCTTCTTTGAGTTTTTTTATCCAGACTGTTTATTTCGAATAAACAAACATTTTTAAGAGCCTGCTGCGAGCAAAAGCACTACTGGGTGTTAGAAATACAAAAAGTGAAATCTAGATAAACATTTGAGTATATTGTAGAGGGACTTTATTTCAGGTACAGTTTTGACTAGATAACCATTGGAGTCCCTTCCAATTGTGAAATACTAATTCTGTAAGATTTTTATTTTCATGGCTAAAATGTTAAATCTACAAAATTCATGTATGTGTAGTTTTTTTCCCCCAATTTATGGCAAAAATGGTCAAATATAAAAGGAAGAGATGGTAACATGTCTTAATGTTTAGGGAATTTTGTGAAGAAAAAAAAGAAATAGTTTGGATATAGGAAGGGATTCCCTTTTTAAAAAAAAAAAAACATTTGGAGAAATTATAGCTTTCAGAATTCTTTGCCATCAGCATTATGTTACCTGCTGGCATCATGCTTATTTGTTCAACATAGAATTGTTTAAATGTGGCAGACCTAGATAAATGTGTTGTAACTAATATATCAAGTAGGTATTCTTAAGCAGTCTCATACTAAGGATGTCATATCAGAGATAAATTAGATGTGCTCTTAAATGAAGGGTTTGCATTATGAAACCACAATGCCCATGCTGAAGTGACTTATTACTTGTGACAAATATCTTGGCAGTGGGCTGGTTTTATTTTATTTGGTTGTTGGTGATCCTTGAAGTATAAGGTACATTTTTCATACCCTGCTTTAGTTCATTTTAACTTTCAGAAATAGTTTCTCGTGTTTTAACAGACTTTTAAAGTAATAATCAACAGGATACCTAGAATCCAAAATCCCCAAACCCAAGAACTGACCTTCATTAACCCACAGCTCACTCATGAGTCTTGTCTCAAATCCCATTCTGCGATAGTAAAGTTGCACTATCAGACCCAAGGACATAACGTTGGCTTATAATAAAATCCATCCCTATGCTTGAGGCTTCCCTCACTTGTTCTAGTGTCATGGAGATTCCAGACTGCAGAATTTTGTTTGAACTGCAGCAGCCACAGCCCTGCAGAAGCAAAGCTTGCCAGAGGCTGGAACCCTATGTAACACAAGAACTGAAAAACTGAATGATAGTCAGGGTGAACATTGCTGTTCCTGGATTGAGGCAAAGTTCTGACTGGCTATTAATGCTAGGCTAGAGAACAGAAAAGTAGGAGTGAGACAGGTGACTAGGTGAAGATATCATGGTGAGGAGAAACTTTGTGGCATTGCATGAAGCCTGAGAAAAGGAATAGCTTATTCTGACCATACAAGAGTTTCTTGGGGCAGAGAACTAGGTTAGTGACCTGTGAATTGCTCAGTGTGAATTGATCAGTGAGATGCTCTGAGATCCCGTCTCCAAGGAAATCACCATCAGAGGGGACAGTCAGATAGTAAAAAGGGAAGAACAGGGTGGGGGAAGGCTAAAATTATCAAAGATCTCAGGGAAAGGTTAAAGGCCTCAAACAAAAGAAGATAAATCCATAGGGAAAATTCCAGAATTTTCCAAAGAAACAAAAGAGTGCAATAGATTGGAAGTGAAGACAATCCAAAAGAGAAATGGAAAAACCAGTAACATTAAAAGAAGTTATATTTGTTATGCAAGCAACACATACTGATCTCCAATGAATTTTTTTTTGACTAATTACATTTTTTTAAGGAATTGTTTTTTTCAGTCAGTTTTTGTTTGTTCTTTTCCAAGTTGTCTGTCTCTTGCATCTCTCGTTTCTTTTCCCAATTTTTCTTGTACTTCTCTTATTTGCCTTTTACAATCCTTGATGAGTGTTTTCAAGAAGCTTCTTTGGGCTTGAGATCAATTGAAATCTTTGAGATTTCTCATGTGGACATTTTGTCCTCTTTTGAGTTGGTGTTTTGGTCTTCCCTAGCACCATAGTATCTTTTTCTGGTTAGGGTTCTTTCCTATTTTGCATTCATTTTCTTCCTTTTTTCCTATGTTGTGACTTTTGAGATCAAACTTTGCTTTTGGGGTGCAGGGGTTAGTGTCCCAAGTGTCTTGTGCTCTCCGAGCCTTGGCTTTGAACACAAAGCCTTGTGTTTGGTAGCAGCAAGGGGTAGTCCTACCTGCTCTCTCCAGGAAATGGCCTGGTTTCTCTAGTTGGCAATTTGCCTTCTGAGCTGGTAGTGGGAGCTGCCCCTCTGGTTTGTTTTGCTACTGATCCAGGAACAAAGGTCTCAGTTGCTAATATCCCGTGATTAAAACCTTTTCATTGGCTTTCCTGGACACCATTTGTGAAATTGACCTTTCTTGAAGTCTTTCCAATATGTCTTGAGCTGGAGACTAGTTTCATTCTGTCTCTTCATAGGCTCTGTTATTCCAGACTCTGTTCAGATGATTGGTTTCATGTGGCTTTGAGGGGAACTGGGAAAGTTTGAGCAGCGTCCTGGTTTCATCCTGCCAATATTGGCTATGCTCTTGGAACTCCCAATACATACTGATCTCAAAAAGCCAAATAGAGAATACCTAACAGTTCATAGATCTCCCAGAAGAAAGAAACAGGACAAAAAACCTTAACCCCATAATGAAAGAGATAATAGAACTGGCCAGCTTCTAAATATAGAAAATGAAATAGCATTTGAAAGATTCAGTAATCACCTGTAGGAAGAAATCCAAGACTAAGACTACAAACTCCAAGATATAGATAAGAAAGAGAACCAGCAGGAACTGAGCTATCTTCAAAAAACTAAATAAATATAATAACTGAAAGAACATTACTTCTGGGTTTATAACAGAAGAGGGAGAAAATCATAACTTGAAAAAATTTGTATTAAAAATGGATTGAGGAAAGCATAATTTAAAATATCAATTTATTTAAACAGTTAAATAAGAAGAAGAAAGACTGACAGGTTGGATAAGAATACAAAACCATAAAATCTGTTGCTTTCAATAAACAAAATTTAAAAACAGACATACACAAAATAAAATATTAATAAAGATAAAACTTTGGAGATAGAGAAAATATTATGTATCAAGTAAATCCAAAAAAAAGGAGTTATAAGCAAGGCATTGGCAAAAACAGAAACAACATTCAAAATATTAAAGGGATATACAAAGACATAATTATGTTGAATAGTTATATCAGTAGTAAATGTATGTTCGTTCCATTTGCATTGGCATTCAAATTCATAAATAAAACATCTGAGAAACAAGAAGACACAAAGTAACATAATAGTGACAACAGACATCAATATATCTCTGTCAGTTTTGGTGAACAAATTTGTGGAAAAGTTAAATGATATATGGTACCTTCCAAAAAACAGAACAATCAAAGAATATATGTATTTTCTAGCATTATGTGGAACTTTAAGAAAAATTGACCAAGTAGCAGGATACAGAGTTATTGCAAATAAATGTAAAAAGGCAGAAATAGTTAATATATCCTTTATAGACCATAATTCAGTAAAAAGTCATTGATTAGGGAACTACAAACAAATGATATATACCCAAATGGAGACTTGATAATGAATTTTTAAATAATGAGTTGCTCAAAGAACATTATAGAAGCAATTAATAACAATGAAAACAATGGTAATGAATAAAGAAACATACCAGAATTTCTGGGATGCAACCAAAGAAGTCCTCGGGGAAAAATATATCCTTACATACATTAACAAATAGAAAGAGAGGTTTAATGAACTGAATATTCATATGTAAAAAAAGTCCCAAATCACTAATAATAAGAGAAATGCAAATCAAAACATCCTTGAAATTTCATCTTACTTTCTGTAAAGGCAAAAATTTGAAGGGGAAAAATGGTGACAGTCAATATTAATAGAATAGTAGAAAGATTGTGGAATGATACTGCATTGCTTGTGGAGTTGTGGTATAGCCATTTTGGAAAGTAATTTAAAATTAAGCAAGTAAGGTGAATAAAATATCCATATCCTTCAAGACTGTATAAATGGGCTTATCTACCAAAGAAGCCACCCATAAGAAAATTCCCATGTATAATATTTATAGCATCATTTCTTTTGTGCTAGCTCATCACTTGGAGAATGACTAAGTAAATTGTGGTATGTGAATGTAATGATATATTACTATGCTGTAAAAAATGATATGTGATGATTATAGAGAGGTATGGAAAGATCCAATTACATTGAGGCACAATCAAGTAAGTAGAGGCAAAAAAATGGGGTGTATGTGTGTGTGTATAGATGGATAGATATATAGAGAGATAGAGAGATAGATAGATAGATAGATGCAATAACAACAAGGTAAAAAGAACAATATACCAAAAAATCAAAAAGAAATGTAACATAATTATAAAAATCTATTAGGATTCAAATGAAGAAATATGAGAGGACATCTTTAACTCCTTCATGGAGATGGGAGGTCTAAGCCTGTTACACATTGCATGGTTTTGGTCTTTTTCAGTTTATCAGTCAGTTGTCTTGATTTTTTTTTTTCCCTCCCTAAATAATTCTGGTTGTTTTATGGGCTAGCTCTCTGGGAAGGAGGAGTAATAGATGAAATACTGTGGAGCTGTAAAAACAGAATACAAAAATACAATAAAAACTTTTTTTTAAGTACTTAGCACAGTGCCTGGCATATTTATTAGGTGGTAGATAAATGGTTATTTTCTCTTCCCTCATAGTATTAATTATGTTAGCCAAACCTCTTAGCCTTTGTATTGAAAGCTTCTTCCTGCTTAACATAGATACTCTTAACTTTATTGCAAATAATTTTGGAATTAGTAACAATATGTCTATATCTTTATAAATAAATAATATTTTTCCAATTATGTTTGAAAACAATTTTTAACATTCTTTTAAAAGAATTTTTTTAGATCCAAATTTTCTCCTTCCCTACTTTTCCTCTCTCCTCCCTAAGAGTCAGCAATTTAATATAGGTTATACAGGTACAGTCTTGCAAAACATATTTCCATATCAGTCATGTTGTGAAAGAAAACTCAGACTGATAAAAGTTTAAGTGATTTGCCAAGAGTCATAGAGCTAGTAATGTCTGAGTCTGGTTTCAAACTCTAGCCTTCCTTCCTTCATATCCAGCACTTCATCACCTGTCTGGGAAAAAAATATTGTGAAGATAGGATTAACAGTACTGATATAATAACAACTAATTAGATTTAATAATTATAGAAAGGATAGACCCTTGGATGACTAGAAAAAATAGATTACCCTCAGCAGAAAAAGAGGAAGTTATTTTGTTTGGTAGTAATTGAAAAATATTTTCAGTATTTTGCTTTTTAGTTTCTTTACCTCTTCTAATTCTCTAGTTCCTGACTTCTCTGTCAAATCAATCAATTAATAAATAATTATTAAGCATCCAGCTTTTATATACTATACTAAGTACTAGGTATACAAAAAACAGATATTCCCTATCCTAAAACAGCTCACAGTCTAATGGAGGAGACAACACATAGCCAATAATCTATAATCCAGCTTTTAAGTACACTCATGGAATACTCTACTTGATTTTTTGTATTGTGTTTATTTTTATAAATTGTCCCTTTGACCTAACAGTAACACTACCAGGCCTATGCTTTCTAAAATCTATATAGCAACTTTTTTTCTAGTAGCAAAGAACTAGAAAATAAGAAGATACCCACCAATTTAAGAATGACTTCACAAATTATATTTGGTAAATGTAATGGAATATTATTGTTCTATAAAAAATTATGATGTTTTAGAGGAAATATAAAATTTTATTTATGTCCTCATTTTTTCCTCTATCCCTCACTCATTCTCAGTATGCAATTAAGAAAAAATAAAACCCTCATAAACAGATACTTAGAGTGTAGCAAAACAAATTCCCATATTGACCAGATCCAAAAAATTTGTTTCATTCTGTATTTTAAGTTCTCTACCTTTTGCTCCAAATCACTACTGATCAGAGAAATGCAAATTAAGACAACTCTGAGGTACCACTACACACCTGTCAGATTGGCTAAAATGACAGGAAAAGATAACGAATGTTGGAGGGGATGTGGGAAAACTGGGACACTAATACATTGTTGGTGGAACTGTGAACGGATCCAACCATTCTGGAGAGCAATTTAGAGCTATGCTCAAAAAGTTGTCAAACTGTGCATACCCTTTGACCCAGCAGTGTTTCTACTGAGCCTATATCCCAAAGATATTTTAGAGGAGGGAAAGGGACCCACATATGCAAGAACGTTTGTGGCAGCCCTTTTTGTAGTGGCTAGAAACTGGAAACTGAAAGGATGCCCATCAATTGGAGAGTGGCTGAATAAATTATGGTATATGAATGTTATGGAATATTATTGCTCTGTAAGAAATGACCAGCAGGACGATTTCAGAGAGGCCTGGAGGGACTTGCATGAACTGATGCTGAGTGAAATGAGCAGAACCAGGAGATCATTATACACGGCAACAACAAGATTATATGATGCTCAATTCTGATGGACATGGCTCTCTGCAACAAAGAATTGTCTCAAACCAGTTCCAGTTGTTCAGTGAAGAAAGCCATATACATCCAGAGAGAAGGATATGAAATTTGTACCACAACATATTATTTTCATGATCTCTATTGATGTTTGCTTGCATTGAGTTTCCCTTGTCAGATATTTTTTGTTCATGTAGATACGATTGTTCTTGCACAGCAAGATAAGTATGGAAATATGTATACATATATTCGACTTGTCAAGTATTTTAATATAATTAATATGTAGTGGACTTCCTGCCACCTAGGGGAGGGAAGGGGAGGGGATTGGGGGAAAAATTGTAACGGAAAGCTTTGTAAAGATCAATGTTGAGGAACTACCCATACATATGTTATGCAAATAAAAAGCTTTAATTTAAAAAAAAAAGTTCTCTACCTTTTTGTAGAAGTTGGGTAGTATGCTTCATTTATATTGATCAGAATTTTAGTCCTTAAAAAGGTTGTTTTTCTTTATGGTTTGTTATAATATAAATTGTTCTCTTGGTTCTTTTTGCCTTCAACCTGTAGTAATTCATAAAGGTCTTTGTGATTTCCTCTGAAACATCATAATTTTTTATAGAGCAGTAATATTCTGTTACATTCACCAAATATAATTTGTGGAGTCATTCTTAAACTGGCGGTTATCCCCTTATTTTCTGTTCTTTACTACTAGAAAAAAGTTGCTATATAAATAAAAAGTATAGGCCTGGTAGTGTTACTGTTAGGTCAAAGGGACAATTTAATGACTTTTTGGACATAATTCCAGAATTACAAAAGGACTAGAGTAATTCACAGCTCTGCCAAAAAATTCATTAATGTAATGTTTTCTTCAAGCATCTTCAGCATTTTTCATTTTCTTCTTCTCTCATGTTTCAGACCTGTTGAGTGTAAGGTAGAACTTTAGAATTGCTTTAATTTGCATTTCTCTAATTATTAGTGTTTTAAAGCATATTTTTCATCATAGTTGATCAAAATTAATTTTATCTTCCACGATCTGATGTGGTACAGCCATTGTCAGGACTGATGTGACTTCTAATTGAGCCTACCCTGTTCTCATTGACAACCTTATCCCACACAAAGGGGGGGCCACGTTCCTGGGACTCTGATCTTGTCAGCATGCTTGCTGTATAGACCCTGCCAATAGGGACCCTTCTTTTCCTAAGCAGGTACACTAGACAGAGCTTTGACCTTTGTGACCAAAGCACTCTCCTCCTGCATTAGCATATTCTTCTGCCTGTGTTCCCATCATATGGAGAGGGATCACGAATGTGAGTTCCTTCTGGACTAGGGCCCTCCTGACTCCTCCCTGACTAAATCCCTGCCTTATTTCTCCTCTCCTCTTTGCCTCTGATTTTTAAATGGGCCCCCTGTGCTCACAGCTGGCATCTAGATCATCTTGATCTGCTCCTTTTGTCCTTTGATGAGATCAAGGGCTCCTTGTGGCTATAAGCGTTTGTGAGTTTTTCCATATTCCATACTGCTCTCTCAAAACACAGTGCTTCATCAAATCCTCTCTTCCCCCTGGGGTCATGTGGACCAATAGGATAATCTCTTTGTTTCTTATTTGCTTATTATGTCACCTCTGCCTAAATCATGTATCCATTTGTAGTTTATCTTGGTTTATTTGTAGTTTTATCAATGTGAGATATTGCTCTTTATCTAATTTCCGTTAGACATCTTTCCAGGAGGACTCTATTTAAAAGAAGTTTAGTATGAACCCTGTTATAGAAGAAAAAATATTTTCTAATGTCAATAATTATCTTCAATCTTTTCTATAAATATAAAAGAATCATAGAATCTCAGAGTTAGATGAGACTCAGACACTTTATAGTCAACTTGTTTACTAAAAAAGAATTCTGAAATGCCAAATTGTAGAATCCTCATAGGCCATCTGCTCCAACTCCCACACGAATAAGAATAATTTCTATAGCATACCCAGCAATTGACCACCCAACCTTTTCTTGAGCACTCTTTTTAGGGGTGGGCAACTAGGCAGCACAGTGATTAGAATGTCAAGTTTGGCCTCAGGTCCTAGCTGTGTGACCCTGGACAAGTCACTTAACCCTGTTTGCCTCAGTTTACTCATCTGTAAAATGGAGATGGAGAAGTAAATAGCAAATCACTCCAGTATTTCTGCCAAGAAAATCTGAAATGGAGCATGAAGGATCAGATATATGATTGAAACAACAGAACGACAACAATTCAGGGGGAGCCTACTATGTAACCAGATCAGCTCATTCTACTTTTGGGTCATCCTTGTTAGGCAGTTTTTCTTTATATTGAGTCAGTATGGTTCTTGCAACTTTCACCCATTATTCCAAGTTTTGCATGCTGCCTTCCATAGTTATAGTTCTTCAAATAGCATAAATATATTTATTTACTTTTAAGTCTTTTCTTTAGGCAAAAAGTTCCCAAGTTCTTCAGTCGAGCCTAATATAATAATGTGATTTTGAAGTTCTCTTCTCTAGAATGTCCCTGACTAGTAGTCATTCAGGCAATTCTGGAAGATATTCTGTATTGGGGAAGTCTTTATGAGTTCTTTATAAAAAAGTCATGCAATCCATGGTTGGGCAATTTTAACAATTAGGAAATAGACCTATCTTTGTAGAGTTCATTGTTCCTAAGGTAAGCTCTCTCTGGACAAGGGAAGGTAGGGCCAGACTTCTTTTCTATGCTATCTCATCAAATAACCTGAAGCCGACTATAATTCTTTCCACCTCTTTTTTGCCCTTAACTCTGGTCAAAGTCATCATTTCCCCAAATTCTTCAGCCGTTACTCATATCATTCATATTCATCCACCTCTGGATGTGTTCATTTTTTCAATGTAATTTGTAAAATGTAACACTTATATTTTACATGTCAAGTTTGAGGTAAGTTCATAACAGCGAATGACAGATCTTGGAATTTTGGAAGTGAAAAGGGAGCTTGGGAGTCATATAGTTCAACACCTTCATTTCCTTGGTATAAAAACTGAGCCCCAAAGAGTTGGAATAATTTGCCAACATAACAAAGCTAATTAGTGTCAGATTTGAGATTGAACCCAGGTCTCCTATTTCCTATTCTAGGTTTTTATTTATTACCCTGTGGGCTCTGAGTCACATGATCATAGATTTAAAGCTAATCCTTCCTTTCCATTTTACAAACAAGATTTTTCAGATGAGACCAAGGAAGGCAACATGTTATGCTCCTTCATAAAGGCAATAAATGACAGCCACGATTCAAACCCAGGACCTCTGACTGCAAATTTAGTCAGTTTTGTTCTTCTGCCTTCTTCAATAGCTTTTTTGGCAAGTTAATAATTAGTTCAGATAGATCAATTCTAATGGTATTGTTGCCTTTGAAAGCAATAATAATAACTCAATTTATATAGCTGTGATTTTTTTTTTTTTAAAAAAAAGACATTTTCATTGAAGAAGTGCGAGATCCCAGGGTAACACTTGTATAAGAAGTCAACACTTCTGTGGCTTACAGCAGCAGTAAGAGGGAATGTAGCCAGGGGACCATTAAGGAAGAGCAATTTACTATACCAGGTCATAACACTTTGACAGTGTCCTATAATTCAGTTAGATGTTAAAATAAGGTGACACTGGGTGTTCTCTGAACTCAAAGTAATTTGAACTTGATTCACACTGTACTGTGAGCTAAAGGACTGCAGGTTGTTCATTCTTGCTAACAAATACTTACCTAAAGAAGTGAGTACTCAATATAAAAAAGTGACCAAAAAAAAAACCTACTAAAAATTACCCAATTTCTAAAATCTTAGTTCTCATGAAAAGGACTTATTCAAAGGAAATGTGGGAAGGAAAGGGAAGATAGTGAAACCAAAAGTTAAACTGGAAGAGTAAAGGTGATGAATTTTAAAACCATTCCTACACATATTAAAATTTCATTAAAAAGTGAATTTTAAAGATTTGAAAACATTATTAAATAATTTAGATATTTGTAAATTATAAAAATACTTAATTTTAAAAGGTATCTTTAAAAATATGTCCTTAATCTTTATTAGTAGTTTTCAAACATCTTTTCCCTTGACACTTGTGTTTCTTCTCATAGCAAGGAATATTTTATGTTTTGTTTGTGTATGATTTAAACAATTCTTTGTGGAAGGGTATGCCACTAAATTACTTCTACATTAGCATTTAGCAAGCCTTTGTAGAATACCACAAGGTTCCCAGGACCTTAAGGCTTAATAAGTACGCACAAGATATTTTAGATATGATACCTACCCTCAAATTTATGACATTAGAAATGGATTGACTTCCCTTCTACTATAGTCACTGCTAGAGAAAGCTAAATGCTACAGTTATCTGCAAAATGATCATTGAATCTCAGATTTTTTTTTTAATTCTGTATTTCTCCAATGGACATGCTATTTCATATCCAGTCCAGTATTTAGCAATTAGTCATCAGTTGATATTCTTATAAGGCAGTCCTCATCTTTACCTAAAACTGCTAGATTCTAGAGAATTGAGGCCTTACAACTTTAAATAAGGCAAAAATACAAACATTACACTCTTAATGAGAGTTACTACACAATTTTCCCTACTCTCTGTACTTGTTGCTATTTTTAACTACTGTTGAGTGTTTTCCTCTTAATCCTAAGCATCTTGTTGGAACTTATACAGCCAGCTGTCACCTCTTAAGAATCTTGATGACACTATTGAGCTTCCCTTCCTTAGTCTCAACAACTCCAAAGCCACATCCACCTCTCTCTACAACTTTTCTTATACCACTTATGTCTTTGATCATTTTGCCTCTCTTATCAATTTAGTCTGTCAGTTTGCTCTTTTTTCTGTTTCATTTACCTTTTCTTACTTGTCTTTTCTAACCAACCACCTTCTCCTTTTCCTTTTTGAATTTTCTCCTCCGTTCCTATTCCCTAATATTTAATTCTGCTTAGTCCTCCTTAATCCTTTTATATATTCCTTAATCGTCCTTGACCGTGTTTTGTGTTTTGTTTTTTTTTTTGGGGGGGGGTTAGTGTAAAAAGTAAAACCTGAACCAGTATTTGAGTTTGGAGATCTAATTTTCCTATCTCATAATGCATTTGTTTCCAACATCTTTCGGCAACCTCAACTCTGAAGAACATGGTTATTCTTGATCATATCCTTCATATCACAGTGACTCTGAACATCCTTAGGCTATCATCCAAAACCCATTCCTACCCCCACCACTCTTTAATTTTCCCTCAACACTGACATCCCAAAGTTTCGATCTGTACTGTGACCTCCAAGTCCTTGATCCCTCAATTTTCTCTCAGGCTGCCTCCCCTGAATTAGCCAGATTCTCCCCCCCCCCCCATCTTGATCCTTTAATGAATCAACTAAATTCTACTCTATTTTCCTCTCTTGAATCCCTTGCCTACAAATGATAGTTTGGTCAGTTGCAGTCTGTCCTTTCTTGGCTTCGGATCATTCTTCCATTCACCACATTAGCTTCCACAAGAGGAGGAAATATGGAACTGTTCTGACTACTTCAACTGGGCCCTCACTGCTACCAGGCAATCCTTGCATACGTAACCTTTTTGACTCATCTTCCTCAGCGCCTCCTCTGAATTTTGTCCATCCCTACTCCAAACACTCAGCTGAGAACCTCGCTTCATATTTTAAAGGAAAAAGTGAAGCCATTTGCCCTGAGCTCTCTCTTCTCTTCTTTCCCATCTCATTATCTTCATGAGCTTTCCGATATTTTCATCTTTCACCTATCTCATATAATGAGGTGACCATACTCCTTAGCAAGGCCATTCTCAACCTGCACAATCAATCTCATTTCATGCCATCTTCTCCAAAAGATTCCCATTCCTTCACTCATTTTCTGTCTCTCCTTGTCGGCTGATTCATTCCCCCCAAACATGCCCATTTCTTTCTCATCCTAACTCTCATTTGGTCCTTCCATCCCTGTTACATATCTCTTCTGCCTTTTGTAACTAAACTCCTTGGAAAGACCATCAACAATAAGTGCTTCTATTTTCTTCTCAGTCTTTTTAGTCCTTTATAGTATGATTCCATCCTTATTTTGCCCAAACCTGTTCTCTCCAAAGTTGTCAGTGATATCTTAGTGCCAAAACCAGTCACATTGGCTCAGTATTCCTTCCTTGATACTTTCTTCCCTTGAGGTTTTTGGGACAGCACTCTTGTTTCTTTTCTCTGCCCATCTGACCATTCCTTCTCAGTTTCCTTTGCTGAATGCTGAATGCTCATCCATATCACGCCAAACTGTAGGTGTCCCTCAGGGTTCTCTTCTGGGCTTTCTGCTAGCCTCTATCTATACCATTTCTCTTGATCTTGTTGACTCACATTTATTTAGTTACCATCCGTACTCTGATGATTCTTAATTTTCCTATCCTGTACCAATCCCTCTGCTGATCTTTAGTCTCATATCTCCATTCACCTTTCAGACAAACAGAATTCATTATCTTTCCCCAAAATTTTCCCCATTCCTATCTTCCCAATTACTGTAGCAAGCAACACCAAGCTTACATCCTGAACTCTTCAGTCTTGTATCACAACCTATAAATTTCACTTTTGCAATATCTCTCAAATACAAGTCCTCTCTCTTCTGAGAGAGGACACTGCCAACACTCTGGCTCAGGACCTCATCACCTCATGCTGGGTTACTGCTGCACCAGGCTGGTGGGCCTGGCTGCCTTGAGTCTCTCCCCACTCAGTCAATAAAGTATAGGTTCAACCATATCATTCCCTACTGGGTAACTTCCGTGAAGTTCTTTGCTTCTGAGATCATACCTGAAATGTTCCATTTAGCATCCAGAACCCTTCAGAACCTTAGCCCCCTCCTACTCTTCCAGTCTTTTTACACCTTACTCCCCAACTTTTATGCTTTAGTCCAGTGACATTGGCCTCCAAGCTGTTCCACATACAAGAAACTACATCACTTCCAGCAATCTTCTCTAGCTGTCCCCTGTGCTGGGAACAATGTCTCTTCAACTTCATCTAGTGACTTTCCTGGCTTTCTTCCAATCCTAGTAAAATCCTATCTTTTACAAAAATCTGTTCTCAACCCCTCTTAATTCTAGTGTCTTCTTTCTGTTGATTATTTCCTGGTTATTCTGTATATCTTATTTTGTTTGCATGTTGTCTCTCCCATTAGAATGTGAGTTCCTCAAAGACAGGGACCATCTTTTGCCTTCTCTCCCCCCCCCACCCCTCCCCATCATTTAGCATAGTCCCTGGCACATAATAAGTACTTAATAAATGTTTATTGACTGATGCATTTTCCAAATCTCCCCCTCTCCAAATTCAACTTCTTATCTACTTTATTAGTTCAACTTCCTCCTAGGAAGGGAAGGGAAAGGGGAATAAACATTTATATAATATCTACTGTATGTCAGGCTCTCTACTGAGGAGAGCTCATTTATAACATTTATAAATGTTATTGATGTGCCTTTTTTTATGAGTTGTTTTGAGGTCTGTAAATCTTGTTAGAAAAAAACAAACCAGTGGTATTTCTTTGACAATCTTTCTGAAAAAGTTTTAAAACACAGCTTGCTTGCTTTTTAGCATGCTCACTTCTTTTCAGGCAATTAGATTAAATTCTGTGATATCATAGGGGACATTATATTAATAAAATCTAATAAAGGTAACTGTGTGATAGCATTTTCTTAGTAGAATAATGTTATATCTTGAGTTTGTTGAGTAAAGCTTTGCAATAAAAGTGAAGGTTTTGTATAGGTAAAATGTATACTCCCTCTTAGTTTTTTGACTTTGAACCTATCTTTTTCTCTTTTGATGCATTTTTTTTTAATTTTAATTTTTTTAAATTAAATTTTAAATATACTGGCCTCAGAAATTTCCTGGCTGTGTGACCCTGGGCAAATCACTTAACCCCAATTGCCTCAGAAAAAAAAATTCCAATATGCTGTTTTGTTTGATGTGAGGAATTTGGCCCTTTGATATTATATTAGTTGACATGGTACACCTCCACAAGATGTCTCCAGATTTTTGAATATAATAATAAATGATTAAAGCAGGTCAGAGAATTGGGCATGACTGGATTTCAATGGCATGTTCTCACCTACATGTAACAATTTAATACCCATGACAGAAAAGACAATCTCTTCTTAGTTTGCTAATTTATCCCATTTTTTCTTCCTTTCTATAAGAGCAAATACATGTGGTTTCAGATAAGATAACATAAATGCTTTGAGAACAGTAAAATACTAATTAGTTATTATTCCTCTTAATAGGGAATGTGATTTTTATCTATCACACCAAGATAAATGTTCACAAGAGGTAATTAGTATCTTATCCTATCCCAAAAAATATTGTAGCATTATTTTTGAATGAAGTGTCTCTTTAAAAACAAGCATGGTTTAGGAATACATATTGCCATCTTGTTGGTGTAATGGCCTTTGTCGCTAGGTTCGTCCTTTTTAATTTTCTGGGCTCTTGCAGACTTAATCCCATGAGCTCACCTCTAATATCAGTAAAGGGTATGAGCTGGCTATGCCGTGGAAGCTGCCACTTGAGGTTTTCTCCCTCTTAAAAAGCTCTCTTAATGGAATTCAAGGCCCTTTCTGAGGATGCTCATTTACAAAGCCTGCCTAGACTTCAGGGGAGAGTGAAGTGCACCACGGGTTCAAGGACACACTCCCAATTTAATGTGCACAGACATGCTCCTCTCCTACAACTGCTGGCTCTGATTGGCAAGGTTAACTCTGAGAGATTCTAGCTTTTTTAAGTGATTTGATTAGACTCACTACTTTATCCCCTTTACTCTTCCCCCTCCCCCTTCCAGCACCAAACTACCACCTTCTGATCCTTTTAACACAGTCTTTGCTTCACTAACCAGATTTTTTTGTTTGTTTGTTTTCCTTTTCCTGTTTTCATCCTGAACTTTGGTTTTTTGTTTTTTTAAGAAAAAAAAAAATAAGAAATTGGTAGCCAGCCTCCTGGGATATTTTGATGTGAAAAGCTAAATTTGATCCTTCATCATAGATTTGGACTTTAGCAGTCATCCAATGCAACCTCTTCATCCATGAGTAACCTGAAGCCTGCTGCAGAGCAGTGGGGTAACCATGCTGACCAAGTGTGAACCCAGCCCCAGTCCCTCTCACTGCAGAGCCGATTCTCTTTCATCTGGGCTGCCTTCCTTCTGAATATCATCTCTTTAATATCCTGAAAAACATTTACACACCCACCAGAACACTTTGCTTCCATTTCAGCTTACCTAGCAAATGGCTCACTGTGGCACTTGGAAAAATTGGTTTGACAGTGTTGCTGACATTTTAATTTTTATGTAGAGGAATATTATTTGTAGACTATTTTTTCTAATAAGAATTATCCTATCTTCCACTGATTGTTTCACAACAAAGAGTAAAATGGTAAAAGGCTCACTCTTCCACTCAGCTAGGAGATGAGATTTCTAAATTACTACATAAATACCTGCTGTGAAAAAGGTAGGATCTTAGTCATGACTGCCATTTTTTTTTTACTTAGGCAATTGGGGTTAAGTGACTTGCCCAGCAGCTCTTTTTTTAGTGGCTAGAAACTGGAAACTGAATGGATGCCCATCAATTGGAGAGGGGTTGAATAAATTATGGTATATGAATGTTATGGAATATTATTGTTCTGTGAGAAACGACCAGCAGGATGATTTCAGAGAGGCCTGGAGAGACTTACATGAACTAATGCTCAGTGAAGTGAGCAGAACCAGGAGATCATTATTCACGGCAACAACAATACTATATGAGGATCAATTCTGATGGACATGGCTCTCTTCAACAATGAAATGCTTCAAACCAGTTCCAGTTGTTCAGTGAAGAAAGCCATATACACGAGAGAGGGATGTGAAATGTGGACCACAACATAACATTTTCATGCTCTCTATTGATGTTTGCTTGCATTGTATTTCCTTTTTCTGATTCTTCTTTCTTGTACATACGATTTTTCCTGCACAAAAATAATGTGTGGAAATATGTATACATATATTCAATTTGTCAAGTATTTTAACATAATTAACATGTAGTGGATATCCTGCCATCTAGGGGAGGGGTAGGGAGTAGGGGGGGAAAATTTGTACCAGAAAGCTTTGTAAGGGTTAATGTTGAAGAATTACCCATACATATGTTTTACAAATTAAAATTATTAATAATAAAAAAATTAAAAATTTAAAAAAAATTTTTAAGTGACTTGCCCAGGGTCACACGGCCATGAAGTGTTAAGTGTCTGAGACCAGATTTGAACTCAGGTCTTCCTGACTTCAGGGCTAGTGCTCTATCCACTACACCCTAGCTGTCCCATGACTGCCATTTTTTGATAATAAGTGGAGGATCACTTTTCATGTTTCCATTCTTTACCTAGTCACCCTCTTTTACCCTCGGTGGAAAAATGGAATATCTTAAGTTAAAACTGGCATTTCTCCAAATATTAATAAATTATATGATTTTTCAAAAACCAAACTCACTGTATTTAACATAATAAAATTTCACAGACGTTCTATTTTTTCATCTTCCTCAGAGATTTAAAAAAGGAAAAGATATTTAAAAGTTTCACTAGTGATAGACATGAAATTTTAAATATGCAAATAGATCTGGTATCTCACTGATAGGGGTGTTTTCTCTAGTGAAACAGATAAACATCTTTGTTCATGTCATCTTATCTGTTCACCCTAGGGAGTCCCTTGAATTGCCAGGGTACTTCTCAGTTTGTCTTGGTATCCTGAGAATGCCAGCCAAAGACTTGGACCTTTCACTGTTGTATCTTACCCTAGCCAAGTGACCAGTTCTCCTCTCTTAGCAATTCATTTCTTTGCTGATATCCTCTTCTCTTCTTCTGAGTTTCTAACCTGTTATGTGTTATAGCCTACTCACACCAACCATAAACATTGACAGGGTGATACTCATTATTCTTTACAAACTTGCCTAAAATCAAACAGCCAGAAAGTGTCTGAGGCTAAATTTGAACTTGTCTTTCTGACTTCAGGCCTAGTGCTCTATTCTCTATAAACTTTTGACAGTTATTTGATGGTGAAGTTGTAGATCACTGCAGGCTATTTCTTGCAAAAGTCTGCCTGTTCCCTGCTAATTCTCTTATCAAGAAGTCCATGAGGGGCAGCTAGGTGGCACAGTGGATAGAGCACCAGCCCTGAAGTCAGGAGGACCTGAGTTCAAATGTGGTCTCAGGCACTTAACATTCCCTAGATGTGTGACCCTGGGCAAGTCACTTAACCCTAATTGCCTCAGAAAAAAGCAAAAAAAAAAAAAAAAAAAGGCCATGAATGTGTGGATAGATGGGAAAGTAAAACATCTAGGTGGATAGTTGTTGATATTTTCCCAGCTGCCCCTTTTCAGTACTGTTAAGGTCTGATATTTTTTATGGCAAGTAGGTGGCTCAGTGGATAGTGTCCTGGACTTGTAATCAGGAAATACAGAGTTTAGAGTCTACCTTGGATATGTACTTAGTCAAGGCAACTGTGACCCTGTGCGAGTAAAGAGACTTTAAAGTACTGTTTTAATGTTAAATAGTAATTATTGTTTTTATTTTCTTTTAGCCAGTAAGCATTTATTAAGCTCAGTTATGTGCTAGCTAGGTTTCTGCCCTTACAATTATGTCCAGGAAAGGATAAATAAGAAATAATTAGTAGAGGAAAGGCATTAGAATTAAATGGGTTTGGGAAAGGCCCCTTGGAGAAGGTAGGATTTTAGCTGGAACTTGAAAGCAACTGGGGTTGAGGAAGAAGAGCCATTCAGGCATGAGGGACAGTCAGAGAAAATGTCGAGTCAGGAGATGGAATGTTTGGATCACAGATTATGCCTTGTAAGATGATTGGAAAGATTGGGGGAGGGCAGGGAGAGGTCATAAAGGGCCATATCCAAAACAGATTTTTGCATTTGATCCTGGGGGCAAAAAAGCCTTATCTTTGTTATTTTCCCCATTTACATGTAACTTAAAACAACCATGTAGGTTGCTTTCAGCCTATCTCTCCTCCACATGTACTTGGTCTAATATACCTGCTTGTCCCATGTTGATTCTTTTCAGTGCCATTTTTACTTCTTCTAAAAGTGCAACTGAGTTGGTGATGTCAAGAGTTTGGTTGTGGTTGTCCCTGATCACCCACATCTTTTACAGAAATCTTGGCAGATATTTTACTTTTTCCTTAAACTATTTTTCACTTTCTAACTAACATGGATGTATCTTTTACATGATTGCATATGTATAATTTATATCAGATTGCTTACCATCTCAGGGAGAGAGAAAGGAAAAGAGAGGGGGAATTTGTAACTCAAATTTTTTAAATGTTAAAAAATATTTTTACATATAATTGGGGGAAAATATTTTTTCATAAGAATGATGCACATCATCTTCATGTCATCCCAGTTGGTGACAGTATTGTGTTCAATGGGTTGCCTTAGGGTCAGAATACTTCTTTTGCCCAGGGTCTCATTTCCCCACATAGTTGTCTTTCTGTCCAACATCCACCATCACCTCCCAGCAATGGGAGGGAAGACAGCTTAAAGGACATCATCTCCTCCTAAGCCGGCTTTACACATTCTGGAATCATTATTAATGACTGAGGGCAGCAGTATCATTATCCATGACATATACTAAAGGGGCATGTTTAAATCCTTAGGAGAGAATGGAGATGCTGCTGTACCTGGAGGCAGGGGGGAAGCACACATAAACATCTCATGCTGAATGGAAGAGCTCACAACTCCAAATGAGTTTATATCTAAGTTTTGGTTGCCTATGGCTGCCACTTCTCTTCACTTGTCAGATAAGTCAAGTATTTGTTGACTAAGTTGTTTTACAAGGCCCTTTGGGTCTTCTTGTTATGGCATTTCCATAACTATTCACATCTATGACATTTATTAAATTATTATATTGAATTTTTATATTTAATGCCAACCAATGCATTATTCATTATCAATAGCTTATTTGAATAATTTCAGAATTATAATCAATTTCATTTTTTGTGGTTCATCAATTTCATATTTTGTGTTTACCATATCTAACATAACAGTTCTTTTCTCAAAGAAAACATTAATGATATAGAGGTATGAGGCTTCTGTGTATTCTGTAAATCTTTGATCCTTCTCCTATGGGATGCATGTTGACTTAGTTTTAAAATGTAGTATTATTTATATTTTATTGTATTTTTATTTTCTAAAATATTTCCTGATCACATTTTTATTCGATTCAAGTTGTACTCAGAAGTCGGGGGCTCAAGGGCCACCACTTTGACACCTCTTCCCTAAATCAACTCCACCCTTGGAAGTATCCTCTGCACCTAGGGCCTCTCTCTCCCTTCCCTTAGCTAGCTCCTCCCTGAACCTCTGTCTTTCTTTGCCCAGATCCAGCCACAGCTCTACTCTTCAGGTTGTGCTGCTGACTTCAGAGACTTTTTATATCAGGCCCCTATGTATGGGCTATCAGCCTCTTTATTTTTTTTCATTTTCCATATGTAAGATCTTCCTCCACTTCTTCCTTCTTCCCCATGACCCCTTCCCCCCAAGAAATGGTAAGCTCCTTGAGAGCCACCACTATATGTTTGTTTTTGTATTCCTTGAACTTAATGTTGTACCTGGCATATATTAGCACTTAATGAATGCTAGCTGACTTTAAACATTTTAAAAACATAAATATGCAAGGATTTCTCCTTTTACAAATATTATTTCTTCTGTGAGCATATTGGAAATTCATTAAGTCTGATTTTGCAGGATTGCACTCCCTTCCTCTGTCTGTCTAAGCTCTTTAGGGACTATGATGACACCCTCTTCCAAGGCTGTATTCCTTTAAAAACTAGTTTTTTAAATCTTAGCAGTGGAAGCATCACCTGTAAAAACGATGAAAATCTTTTATTTTAAATTCTTTTTAAAAAATCCCTTTAGTACTTTTAAAAGTGTTTTCATGTGTAGTACTATCAATGTTTTTGAGATGGCATTTGTGGTGTAGCCATTTGTGATTGAAGGTTTATTCACAGCTCTTCCAGGCTACCCCTGACCTTCCATGTTGGGGACTAAGTATTCCTAACCACCTGCAATGAAATAAAAAATAGTGTTGCCTGGAATGAAAACGATCCCCCCACAATTTATTAAACCTTGACATACTGCATTACTTAAGAGTTCTCAGGGAGAATTAAAACCCTTTTGACTGGGTTTTGCAATGCAGGGAAAATTTTTAGTGACATTTAAAAGGTTTCTCCTGTGTTCCTCTAATGGGATAAATAAAAAAAGGCTTGTTTCAGCCCAGCAAATGGGGGGACAATCCAATTTCCTTGATTCCATCAAGACACTCTTAAAGCATTAGCTCGTGCAGTAAAAAAAAGAAAAAAAAAAGCACAACTGACCCCCTTTGCCTGATGGCTTTGAAAAGTGTCCTGATATGTAGGTATTTGTCCAATGAAGCTTACTTGGTTATTGCTCTCTGTTCATATTTGTTGATGGAATGACGTTCTCAGAAGCTCTAATAAATGTCAGCTTATGTTACTGCACTTTGCAAACAGCACAGCAGGTCATATGATAGTAGTATGATAGATAGCTTTGTCACTGGGAAATTAAAAAAAAATCTCACCAAATACTTTTAAATTTAATTTTTTTTAAATAGCTTTGAATTTTAGAAAACAATTTGATCATCTTAATCATTTCAGCGGTGGTATTTCTATAACATAAAATATCTGTATATGTGGATCATATCATTTAATCTAAAAAGTAACTAACATCAGAGAGCAGTTGACTCAAAAATGTCCTGATAGCAAGGCTTTTTAAAACTTTTTCCACTTGTAGTCACTTTTCATTCGAGAAATTTTTGTGAGGCTCCAGATATATATAAAATAGATAGACAAACCAGATGCTTACTGATAATAAATAATACTTTTGCAACCCTCCACATTCAGTTAGGAAACCTCATATAGGGTTGTGAACCACAGTGTAAGAAGCTGAGGGATTAGGCTATAATTCTTAATGACGAAGCATTCATGTGATATTTGGTCTTGTTGCCAGTTTCTGAGGCCTACATTGATGAAAGGAAAGATTGTTTTATCTAATTAATGATTTCCTAAAGGTTTTTTTTTTAAAGTTATTTTTCTAAAGCTTTAGTCAGACCTAAGAAAAATATAGATCCCAATAGGTTTGTATTTTAAAAAATCAATTAAAAATAAACTTTTTCATAATAGTCAAGTAAAAACTTGTTCACCTGATATATTAAAAATGGCATTTCTATATTTTAGCTATGTAAGTTATGTTCATATTCAAGTATTCTTCAAGATCCTAAAGTGCTTTATCAAAATAATCAAATTATCAAATTTGATATAGTTTTTAATGTTCAGTGCTTTGTAATCTAATTCATTGAAAACTAATAATCAATGGAAGATATGTTTACATAATTGCCTAGAATATTCGATCAATCAGATTGCTCCATTCTCTAATACTGAAAGATAACTGTTTACAGTATGATTCTTTTTGGTTATGGTATACCTTTTTTTTTTTTTTTTAAACCAACAGCTTGAAGCTTTTTTCCTTGCTAGCTAACATACATAGTGGCACACATAAGTAGCATCTTACTTAAATCATGTAGCATGAGTCCTGAGTCCCAAAGCAGCAGAACTAGGAATAATAGTTTTCATAGAATCAGAATTGGAAGTCAGCTAGTTCACTAGGTCATCTTCTTCAACCCACATATAAAGTATAGTATTACATAATGCTACCATTCTCACCAGAACTTTGTGATGCGCTTGCTTTAGACCAAGAGTTCTTAACCTTAGATCTGTTATGAGAACTATATTTCAGTATAAATTGGTTACTTTTTAAATTCTATGTGTTTTATATATTTAAAAAGACATTCTGAAGAATCTATGACATTTTTTAAAAAAGTGTAAAAGCTTCTGGTTTAGACAGACCTCATTTAAGTAAAGCTATTTAATGTAGTCAACCACCAATTTCTCTAACCCATAGAAAAAAAGTCTATAATAGCTGTCTTCTGTCTTTAGAAAAGTAAATATTTGGCTATATTTGCTAGGATCACCTTCTGTTTTCATGGCTTTCAGATACATTATATTGCATTGTAATGATCTCTTTTCAACTTAGGTGTGTTTCCAACTGGCTTCCTTTTAACTCTGTACTAAAAGTTACTGAAGTACAGATAAAACATATTCTAGCTGATAGAATAGTACTCATTCAAAATGGTCTTGTTTTATACAATGTACTTGTAGCAATTTTTTTCAAGAGCTGTTGAATTTTGGGGCTTTCAAGAAAGAAATCTCCTTTTGTGTTAAAAAGCTGTCAGTAGTATTTTGTAGTTCTCTTGGGAGTAAGTGTGCTATCTGTATTCTTTAAAACTCAATTTGAAAATAATTAAAGATGGCTTTGAAATTGGTATGGGTTAAACGTTTGGACTAGAGCAGTCAGCACTTTACTTGAGTCCTCCATCTCCCTGCAGTCCTAGAGCTGTACTTTGTATAATCTGCTGCCAACATAAACTAACTGTCTGTCTCTCTTCTCCCCTTCCCTCTCTCCTACCCTCCTTCCCTTTGACTATTTGAATAATTCTGTGAATTTCTTAGAATCTCTCTCCCTTCCTTTCTCCTTCTCTTTGAATCCCTTCCTTTTTCTCTCTCCCTCTCACTCCTTCCCATTTTTGTCTCTGTTGGTCTCACTATATTGTCAAATGATGGTTTCTCATAATTTCTCTCTACTACAGTGCATAATGGAGGGCAAAACCCGAAGAAAACAACAAAGAGGAGGCCAGTGGAGAAGTGACAGTAGTTGATCACTCTGCATCTATTTCCCATGTGTCTTCTGATACCCGACAGCCGGTCCAGCATGGGCCTAGTGCCAGCAGTGACTTTACAAGCTTTGTGGCAGAGATTATTTAAAAGAGATTAATCCTTCTAAACCCCTTAGATTTTAATTATTCCTGTATGTATTTATAAGACATGCAGTCTGTTAGTTCAGGGACACAACTGTCCAAACCCACAGCTTTAACCTGGTTTCTACAAGTGTTAGTGTGTTTTTCCAGCCCCAAAGGACATACATTAGAATCATAGCTGTAGATCTGGAAGAAATAGCAGATATATCTTCTTCAATCCCTTCATTTTACAAATGAAGAAATTGAGAGCCAGGAGGGTTATTACCCCAAGATCATATACGTAATTGGTGCCAGAGATAGGATTTAGCAAGGTCTTCTGACTCCAGAGGCTTTTCTGCTTATTGTTTCCTCCTTTCTCTTCTGTCTTAGTTAGATTTTTCATAGCTGTTAAGGTTGGCTTTTCTTTTGATTTTAATTTTTATTTTTCTCTAAATGTTTGAAGTTACTGAAATGCTCATTCATTCATGGGTTGCTTTGGGATATTTATTAAATATTTTACATTGTACCTGAATGCCATTTTTGGAATACCTCATTGTATTGTGTATATATATTAAGAAGGAATGGATACTTATTAAAGATGATAATCCTCTTGGGATTTTTGTTTTAAAGATTGGTTGAACATGACCACCACGATTGTACCAATAGATACATATTTGCCCAGTTAGGACACTTGATCCAAAGATTTCTTCCTTGTTCTATTTCAGTGACAAAAAGCCCTCTAATTCCTTCCCCTCGAAGTTGGAAACTCATAGAATTGGAAGGGATTAAGCATTAGAATTCTGTAAAGAGTACTCAGCATTTTCAGGCTAACAGTAAGAAGTTGGGCTACCCCAATCTGGTCTCCAGATGTATCCAAGTAAGGCTTTTCAATTCAGAAATGGGTTTAAATTCCTCAGATGCCCGCTTTTCTACATATCAAAGGAATAGACAAGACATGGAGATCATAGTCTCTATAGCTTATGAGATAGTCCTTAAGCATTGCTCTAGTCAGAAAAGTATGTTATTACCTTGTGGTCAACTGGATGATGATGAGCCTTTCTAGACTTGGAAAAATAGGCTACAATTAATCACTGCCCTCTTAATTGAAACCTTTACTGCCTTGAGGCTCTTTCAACTTGTGATTTGTGTTTTTGAGACTCTAGGATCACTTCCCTGCTATTGGAGGCATCAGAAGATGATGAAAAATCTGATAAAAACTAGTCTTGTCATTAACAGTTAGTTGCTCAGGCAATTTTCAGATGAAGAAATTAAAACTATTTCTAGTTATATGAAAAGGTGCTCCAAATCCCTATTGATCAGAGAAATGCAAATTAAGACAACTCTGAGGTACCACTACACACCTGTCAGATTGGCTAAAATGACAGGAAAAGATAATGCCGAATGTTGGAGGGGATCTGGGAAAGCTGGGACATTGATGCATTGTTGGTGGAACTGTGAACAGATCCAACCATTCTGGAGAGCAATTTGGAGCTATGCTCAAAAAGTTATCAAACTGTGCATACCCCTTTGACCCAGCAGTGTTTCTGTTGAGCTTATATCCCAAAGAGATCTTAAAGGAAGGAAAGGGCCCCACATGTGCAAGAATGTTTGTGGCAGCCCTTTTTGTAGTGGCTAGAAACTGGAAACTGAATGGATGCCCATCAATTGGAGAATGGATGAATAAATTATGGTATATGAATGTTATGGAATATTATTGTTCTGTGAGAAACGACCAGTAGGACAATTTCAGAGAGGCCTGGAGAGACTTGTGTGAACTGATGCTGAGTGAAATGAGCAGAACCAGGAGATCAATATACACAACAAGATTATATGATGATGAATTCTGGTGGACATGGCTCTTTTCAACAATGAGATGATTCAGGCCAGTTTTAATGAAGAGATCCATCTGTATCCAGAGAGCACTGTGGAGAGCTGAGGGTAGATTATATCTTAGCATTTCACTCTTTTTGTTGTGGTTTGTTTGCATTTTATTTTCTTCATCATTTTCTTTTCTGGTTTGATTTGATTTTTCTTGTACAGCAAAATTTGTTGTATAAATATGTATGCATATATTGGATTTAACATATTTCTACCATGTTTAAAAATAATAAATTTGCTTTAAACTGGACCTTTTCTCTTTCAGTTGTGTTATTAAATACATAACTGAGTGACCACTGATTATACATTTGAGGATGGGGATAATGTACTGCAGTTATATTATAAATTTCATACTTCATTAGAATGTAAATAAGATTATAATTTTCATTTAACAATGTAAAAACAGAAGTAAACATTGAAATTTTAGAAATTGACACCTGCCTCTTCAGTGTGTTATTTTAAGAAAAGTAACTTAATGTATCTAAATCAATAAAGATTTATTATAGTCAGTCCCCTGTACCTTCCGGGAAAGACTTGAGTCAATTATCTTAAAGAACTTTAAATCATCTCTATTTTGTGAATAACTTCTTAATTGACATTCATCAAGCTCTTTCCCTCTTCCTCCTTAAAAAGTTTCTGTAGCTAGGTGGTGCAGTGGATAGCACACCAGCCCTGAAGTCAGGGAGACCCGAGTTCAAATGTAGTCTCAGACACTTGACATTCCCTAGCTGTGTGACCCTGAAGTACTCTGCTTTTGTGGTCTTATCTTCATTATTTTAACAACCTACAAATTCCTTTCACCTTTTTGTCATTTCTCACAGCATTCCTATTTTCCCACTTAGATTATCACAATCTGTCAGACCTTCTTCAGCTTTCTACTGGACTGATGACATCCTTCTCATCTTTCACCTGGCCTATCACAATAGTTGGTCCCTTCTCCAGTTTTCTTCATCTTCTGCACAGCTGTCAAAATCATCTTCCTAAAGTCATTTTACTTTAATACCATTTCCCCAAAACCTTCAGTGGTTTCCTTTTGCCTTGAGAATAAAGTATACCTCTTCGACCTGGTGTTTAAAGCCACCATAAAGCTATCCTTCATTTCTAGAATATATTCCTTCATCTCTGACCTTCAGAATTCTTATCTTTCTTCAAGGTTCAGCTCAAGTGTCAATTGTTCTCTGATATTTTACTAGTTTGTAATGTTCTTTTCATTATCAGATCACTTTCCGTTTATTTAACCACATACACATTTTATTTTCATCCCACTCTTAACCCAGTGAGGTTAAGTGATTATTTCATTTTTGCCTTCTTTATTCTCAGATCTTTCTCATAGTGCCTTGCATGTTGGAACCACCAAAAATTTTTAAGTATTTTTTGAATTGTGAATTATACATAAAACAACTTTTATGGTAGAAGTAGTAGTAGTAGTAGTAGTAGTAATAGTAGAAGTAGCAATAGTCATTGTAATGAACATTTTCAAATTTGAAATGAATTGTGTTTCACTATATATTTTCTATTGCATTTACTTCTGAGACTGTAACAAATAGAAAGCACCTATTTCAAAGAGCCCCAAAATCTTTGATGACAAATTTTGATCTGATCCAAGAAGGAAGTTGGAAAACATTTTAAATGGAGGAATGACATCAAGGTATGATCCTTGAAGAAAATAGTTTTTAATTTGTGAATGTAGAGTAAATTTAAAACTGAAAAGAAAATTTGGGGGACATTCTATATGTTAGGAAGAATGAAAATGAAAAAGAAGGAACGTGAGATCTATAGTGACTCTGAGGAATTTGAAGGGGAATTTGAGTTGACAAAAATTGATGACAAACTGGATTTAAGGGATAAAGGAGAGAGGGAAGAGTTGAAAGTGACTAAGACTACTGAAGAAGGATAATCAGCTTTTTGTTGTTAAATTAGTTTTAGTAGTGCTAGAACATATGTATATATATGCATGTGAGTATATGCACACACATATACATGTGTATGTATATGACATGACACAGAGAGAGAAATGCTCATTATGGAAGGACAAATCATAACATAGAATGAAATTAGGAGATCAAGACATAGATTTGAGAGGTCTCTACTTATTAATAGATGAAAGTCATATGAAGAGATGAACTCCTGGACAATAAATGTAAAGAGAAAACAATAAAGGACCTAAAATTGCATTTTAATTTTTAATAGCATTTTACTTTTTTCTAAATACATGTAAAGATAGTTTGCAGCACTCATTGTTTATAGGATTTTGAGATTGCGATTTTTTTCTCCATTCCTCTTTCCTCCCTACAAGATGGCAAGCAATCTGTTATAGGTTATACATGTGCAATCATGGTAAATGAATACATTAGTCATGTTATGAAAGAAAAAAATAGAAAAGGGAAAAACCACCAAAAAAAGAGTGAAAACACTATGCTTTGAGCTGCATTCCAATTCCATAATTCTTTCTCTGGATGTGGAGAGTATTTTCTATTATGAGTCTTTTGTAATTATCTTGGATCATTGCATTGCTGAGAAGAGCTAAGTGTCATAGTTGATTATTACACAGTTTTGCTGTTACTGTGTAATGTATACAATGCTCTCCTGATTCTGTTTACTCCACTCAGCATTAGTGCATGTAAATCTTTCCAGGTTTTTCTAAAATCATCCTGCTCATCATTTCTTTTAGCATAATAATTACCATTACATCCATATATCCCAACTTGAATTTTAGTTTTTAAAAGTCCAAAAGTACTAAAAATTAAAATTATATATATATATATATATACACATACATATACACACACATAAATAAAATGCATAAAAATCCTAGAAAAATTAAAATGCAATGCTTATATATAATGTAATTGGAGGTTAGGAATTTAGCCCCACATAACTTAATTGCTAAAGTAGCCCATATTTCCTCTTGTGAAATGAATCTCACATTTATTTGTAATCCCTTATTAATTGAATGAAGTTATCTGCTGTTGTTCCTAAATATTTTTTCAAACAAGTCTTTTACTGCTTAGTCCTTTCATCCTATTATCTTTATTTTCCCTTACTAAAAACAGGATTTTTTTCCTTTTCATCTTTTTCATAATATTTTGTTTAGATTTTTTCTCAGAATATATCTTATCCTGAGTTTTCCTGAGAAAAATGTAAAAAAAAAAAAAAACTTGTCATCTTCTGAAAGACCAGGTCTATGTCTTCAGTTCGGTTTGGCAAATCTCATGCAAAGGCATGAGCTATAAATTCAAAGGCAAAAATTAAGCAACCCCAGTGCTCAAGGAATTTACATTCCATTAGGGGATATAACATGGACGACATAGAAGTGTAAATACATAGTGATATGTGAGAGGAGAGATTAAAAACTAGAAGACAATCTGGGAAGTCTACCATAAAAAGGCATCTGATCTGAGTTTTGAAGGAAGTTAAGTATATTAAGGGAGAAAGTGAAATGTTTCCTGATTTCCTCAAGTTATTAACTTTATTCACTTGTGTACATGTATCCCACCAGGAGAATCTTAAGTACCTTAAGAATTTTGTTTTCCAAGAGCCTTGTACATAACAATAAATGTGTGATAAATTGAATTTACCAAATGCTTGCTAAATTGAATTGAATGCATTACAGGGATGGGGATGGAGCTCTTGGTACAATTCAAGGGGGTAGGAGAAGTGGGGGGTGAGGGGAGAGGAGGATGTAAAGAAGCCGAAGGTGGAGTGGTAAGTATAGGAAACAGCCAATAGTATAGTTTAGCTATACTATTATGTAGTGAATTAAAGGAAATAAGTTTGGAAAAGGCATTAGAGCTAGACTTTGAAGGGCCTTAAATGTTAAGCTGAGGAATTTATATTATATCATATATGTGTGTGTGTATACACACATATAATATATATAATGTACACATACATAGATATATATGTATAATGTACATGTATATAATATACACATATATATAATCTCATATATCATACATGTAAGTCTAGCACAATGATATTTGTAGCAGCTGTTTTTGTGGTAGCAAAGAACTGGAAAATGAGTGGATGCCCATCAATTGGGGAATGGCTGAATGGATTATATGAAGGTAATGGAATATTATTCTGTAAAAAATGATGAACAAACTGATTTTAGAAAGGCCTGGAAACATTTACATGAACTGATGCTAAGCTAAACAAACAGAACCAGGAGTACAATGTATATAATAACAGCAAGAATGTGCAATGATCAACTATGAAAGACTTGATCTTCTCAGTGATTCAATAACCCAAAGCAATCCCAATGGACTTTGGACAGAAAATGCCTTAAACCAGAAAAAGATCTAAGGAGACTGAATGTCAGTCAACATATATTATGGTTGCTTCTTTTATATATATATATATTTTTTTTTCATCTCTCCCATGGGTTTTCCCCTTTACTCTGATTTTTCTCTCCCAATGTGATCATAAAGCAATGTGTTAAAAAAAAATTAAAAAAAAATTTTTTTAAAGGAAATGTCTAGCACAAAACTTTACCATGTGAGGTTGGAGAGAAAGATTAGGCATGGATTTATATAGAAATAATCTTCATGTTTAGGATAATACACAGAAGGAGAACATGTATAATGAAAATAAAAGGGGGCACATTACAAATAAAAGGGGAGGATGGTTGGAGAGACAGGCCAAATAAACATAAAAATCAAGCTACACTTGAACCAGACAAAAAGACAAAAAGGAGAAAGGTATAAGAAGAGAATAAAAATGAATAGAGCACCAGCCCTGAAGTCGGGAGGACCTGAGTTCAAATTTGATCTCAGACACTTAACATTCCCTAGCTGTGTGACCTTGGGCAAGTCACTTAAAAGTGAAGAATTAAGAAAACTAAGACTGGAGAGACCATTCAGGAAGATATAATAGACAATATTGTTATAGGCTACAAGATATCAGAAAACAAGTTGAGCAAAGATCCTCGAATTTACCCATTTAAAATACATATCACTGCTAGTAGTGAGATCATTTTCAGTAAAGTAGTGATATCAAAAGCCAGATTTTAAGGAATATCTTACTTTATTATCTTTGTATTCCTAGCAGCTAGTTCCTAGGATTATTACTCTTAATAATTGATTTTTGTAATGATTCATAATTCTACAATTTTAAATAAATAATTTATATAGGAAATGCCACATAGTTTTTTCTATAGCTCCCAAAAGACTACTTCTCCTGAATTGGGGGCCCGGCCCCCAGCACCATCAGCCAAAAAAAGGATCCACATGCATAAGCCAACAAATGAATATGTAAGTGGTCAGAATGCTGGATCTGTAGATTTGGAGACAGAGGATCTGGGTTCAAATTCTGGGTCTGTCTGCTGCTGCCTACTTTTGTGACCTTGGACAAATCATTTGACCCCTTAGCCTCCATTTTTCTCATCTGTTTAAAAAAAAAAGTTGACTTTTAAGGACCTTTCCAACTATAATTCTGTGATATTTTTAAATTGTCTTAAACAGCATCAGGAACTGTATAGAACAAAGAAATATAGAATGAGAATTGTTGAAGACTGAAATGCCTAACTGTGGGAAGTTGTTAAATGTCATTTTCTAAAGGTCTGAAAATATTATATATTTGTTTCTTCAGAATCATTTAAAAGTTGATCTAAAAAAAAAAAGTTGAGAGATGAACTTAGATCACTTTTCAAGGTCTATTTTCCTTCCCTTGAAAATACTTTGAGACATCCCAGGAAAAAAAGCTGTTCAGGGGAGAGGGAAAGGTCTCTTTCATTAGTCTACTGAAGAATTAACAATTCTTGCTTGTATTTTGTGATTACTTTATATGATTACTATAGAAATGCCATGTTCTGAGATTCATTTCCTGTAATAATACAAGTAACTCTTCTGTTCTGATGTTATATTCTGTGCCCCGAACTACAGCCATATGTGTTAAAAATTGGTTACAAAGGGGCAGCTAGGTGGTGTAGTGGCTAGAGCACCAGCCCTGAAATCAGGAGGACCTGAGTTCAAATCTAGCCTCTGACACTTAACATTTCCTAGCTGTGTGACCCTGGGCAAGTCACTTAACCCCAGTTGCCTCAGCAAAAAAAAAAATAAATAAAAATTTGGTTACAAAGATGATCATCTCAAAAATCAATACTAACTGGAAAAATAACCCAAAAATCTAATAATGCCTATAATTATTTTTAAACCAAAAAAGTAACAAAATTATTTTTATCTTCTCTTATTCCATGCCTCTTTCAAAAATTATTTTAAATTCAGTTTTATTCTATTTCTAGTTCCAAATTATCTCCCCTCTTCATTCTTCTCCACCTATTAAGTCAAAAAAGCAAAAAAAATTTCTGTATAAATACACTTAAATCATCTTAGATTGAAATGCAGATGCAATTATAGATTAATATTAAAGATAGGGATATATGTGTATATGTATAAAGAAAACATTCCTTATTCTCCCTTCATTGACTGCATTCATTTCCTATAGCTACTCCTTTCCTCAAGCCTTCCATGTCACTCTCCTATTACTTGAGGCAGAGGATGGAGAGACTTTTGTCCATGTGTTTCTTCTCCTCCTCTATAGTCTTCATCTAATAGGTTTTTGACATCTTTCCCCCATTTTTTTCTCACAGATAACATTTTAAGCTTCCTCAAAGAGACCCTCTTTATATCTGCAGCTAATAATAGACTCTTAATAAGTGCTTGTTAAAGGATTGATGTAATAATGCAATCTTATGACTCAGTAGTGTGTTAACATTTTTTTTTCTTTAGAAAATATGACCAGAAGTTTAGGAGCCCGTTAATGAGTTGTGTATGTAGTATCATTGAAATGGAAATTAAAATTCTGAGTAAACTATACCTTAAATTTCTGAAATATCTAAAAATGCATCTTTAGGGATAGTTGGGGGGGGGCTGAAAGGTTTTTGGAAGTATGCAATGTAAGCGTGGGCTGGAGTTACGGTGTATTTTAATATTATTTATTGAATCAAATGGCTTTGATGTGCAAGATACCTGAATTGCTCAAAATTAAGATTTTAGTGATAAGAAAACTGAGGGTTAAAATCTAAGCTGTAGAAGCAGATTGTGTTTTCCTTTTGTGATCTAGGCTGACTAGACATCAGTATTCTATTCATCTGTTGGGAATTAGGCTGTTAATCCAATCAATGACTCTTGAGTGAGCTGTGGTCAGCCTCCCCCACTGGGGAACAATCGGATCAGATTGTAGATTGTTTAAGAGCACTGTGCTGTCCCCGTGTCAGGTGGAATTCTCAAACGTTCCCTGGTGAATTGAGAACGGGGAAAGCTGTCTTGGCCCATTTATCCTGCTCCTTAAATAACCAGGTATCTCCTTCATCCATACTAAAGAATTTGGCAGTAGTGACAACAGCACTGCAATAGAAATCCACTAACTTTATTTCACAAAACTATAGGAGGAGGGACAAAGGAGAAAAACATCTAACATCCCATAAAACAACCTTTAGAAATTTTTTCACTTTATTAATAGTTTCACGAAGGGGGAAGTATAGTTTATAAAGTCTAATTGAATCAGCTTTTAATTTTAAAATGTGGTATACTGAAGATATAATTTTGACATCTTTCTCAGCATAGTAATACTTGACTCATTTTCCAATTGCTGATTTATCTAGCTTTTAAGTATACTTAGATTTCTTTTTTAAAAATCATTAGGTGAATGTAAGTAGTTATAGGATTAGTGTGTTTTATTTTTTGGTTGTTTACTGATGTCTTACTATTGTAAAACAAATCATTTTTTTTTCTTGCTGTCTGGAATTCTGGAAAAGAATTTCTAAATGAAGGATATTATTCTCTATTCAGGAAAAGATCTATTTTAGTAGAAGAAATTATATTCATGAGTGTCCATCTTTTCATTACTTTCTTGTAAATTGTTCTTTGGCTCTCTGCTGCACAGCTTATTTACTTTATTCTTTTTTCCCCTTTCATTCCCCCCCATACCCAAGTAGGTTATATTAACTATATTATATATTATATTAGTATATATTACCATGTAATTATATTACTATTACTTTTGTGTTATATTAACTACATATATAAAGATATATTTATATATACATATGTAGATATATACATACACACACACATATCTTTCCTATTCCTGCTCTTTCATTTAATTCTGCTCCTTAACTTGCTTTGCTATTATTTAACCTCCCCCCCCAAGAATCCTTCCCTTGTCTTCTTCCCTCAACCTTTGCTTCCCCATCAGCCCATCCCTCCCCCTTTATTTCTTTGTAGATTTTGAAGGTTGCAAAACCCTTAATAGTATATGAAGTGTTATCTATTGAAACCATTCCCAATAGGAGTAGGTTTTCAGAACTATGAGCCTTCCACCCATCCACCCCCCAAATGCCTCCGTCTATTCTTCCTCTGTACCTCATTTGCATAACATGATTATGATTTTTCCCTTAACTCTGCCAATTTTTATTTTGAGCTGCCCTGTTGTTGATGCCAGTCTTGAACATAAAGTATACATTTCCCAAGTAATAAAAACATAAACAATTTGTCCATATTTAAATAGTTGTCCATGTTGAGTTTCTTAAAATTTGATATTGACTCTTATATGTTAAATTCTCGGTTAAATTCAGGTTTGGTTGATAGAAAGACCTGAAAATAGGCAAGTTCATTGAATGTCCATTTTTTCTCATTCCACATTATAGATAATTTTTCTGGATATGATATTTTTGGTTGCAGGCCTAGTTCTTTTGATTATTGGTAGGTATGATTCCAGGACCTGTGGTTTTTTATTGTGCCTGCTGATAAGTCCTGTACGATTCTAATTAGCTCCTGTGTATTTGAATTGTTTTTTCCTTGTTTCTTGCAAAATTTTCTCTTTAATCTAGGGGTTTCTAAATTTGGTAATAATACTCCTGTGTATTTTTCACACTGGAGGGTTGAGAGATCCCCTTTGGCTGGTTGCAGGCTTTGCGAAAATTCGAAAACCCCTATGAATGAGGTGTGAGGTTTGTGGCATAAATGGATTTATTACGCTGGGAAAACAACTTTCCCAACTGGCCAGTTCCAAAAGGGAAGTATCTAAAATTCGGGGTTCAGAGTTGTCCTTTTATATTTAGCCTTCTGAGGCTTGAGGCTAGGGAGATTAGGGCTACTAGTTTCTATAGAGGGCCGAGATTATGCATGCCCTAGACCAAGATCTCCAACTGAATAGGGGAGAGGTAGGGCTTCTCCCAGAGGCCTGGAGGAGTTTGAGATTCCAGGCCTTTCCAACCCTTCTTTCCCTCCTCTCTCACCAGGATCAAGGGGGACACAGTTTACCTTAGGATCTCTTTGAGAGGTGGTGATCAGTGGATTTTTTTTCTATTTCTACTTTCCCTTCATGTTCTATCACTCCAGGACAATTTTCTTGGATTATTTCCTGCATTATTTTGTCATGGTTCTCTTTTTTTTGGTCACAACTTTGGGCTGTCCAGTTATTCTTATATTTTTTCTTCTTGATCTGTTCTCCAGATCTGTCATTTTTCTTTTATTTCACATCCTTTTCTATTTTCTCATTCTTTATAATCTCTTGTTATTTCTTGGTCTCTCAATAGCTTCACTGACTTCCCCTTGCCCAATTCTAATTTTCAAAGACTTATTTTCATCTTTGAGACTCTGTATCTCCTTTTCCAGTTGATTACCTTTTTATCTTGTTTTTGTTGGATGGTTTTCATTTATTTATTTAGTTTTTCCTTGATGTCTCATTTGATTTTTTTTAATTAAAGCTTTTTATTTACAGAACATATGAGTGATTTTTCCACATTGATCTTTGCAAAAAAAAAAAAAA
>JAJPUD010006867.1:12673-38027 GCA_023553655.1 Myrmecobius fasciatus | reverse complement strand
TCTCTCTCTCTCTCTCTCTCTCTCTCTCTCTCTCTCTCTCTCTCTCTGTGTGTGTGTGTGTGTACACACACAGGCTAGTAGACAAAGGTTAGTAGACACTTAGAAATACAGGAACCAAGAATATAAAAAAAAATATGTTTGAGGAATTAGAAGTGACTATAGAGGGACAAAATTAGAAGAGATAAATGGCATTTCAATATTCCTAATGCTACCAGTGAGAGAATGAATTAAGACGCAGAGCCTGTTTTATTATGATTTAATGTTCTCAAAGTAAGAAAGAAGAGAAAAAGTAATATATTAGGAAAGAACAGAAAATTTGCTTTATCATGCATAATCTGTGTCAACAAGTAGAAGATGATATACAGAAAAAGAGAAGAGTGGGAGAAGCCTTCACTAAAATCTCATTTTAATTTAAACTAATCAAAAGAGGGTAGAATGTAGTTTGATACAGAAATACATTCAACTTGATAAACTGAAGTAAATTGGGATGGTGAGAGGGAGAATTAAGATAAAAGGTACACTCAGGGAAGAAGTAATCATAAGTAAAGTAAATTCTATCTATGGAAATAGAACATTTAGGGTTTGTTTGTTTTTTAAAAAGGAAGAATATGCTTATGATTGGTTTCTAGAAGTAGAAACAGATTCTTATTCAATACCATTTTCTTTAGGAAGTGGGGGGACTTAGGAGAAGGAGAGAAAAAAACATAATAGAATACACTAGAGGGAAGTATATAATAACTAATTCTGAATGTAAATAGGACAGATTCACACAAAATGAAAAAGAAAAGCAGAAGATATAAAGCAGGATGAAATAGTATGTTGTTGATAGGAAATTCTTTTGAAACATCACACAATTAAAATAAGACTGAAACAAAGGTTTGATTAAAGATCAATAGGAGGGGCAGCTAGGTGGTGCAGTGGATTGAGCACCAGCCCTAAAGTCAGGAGGACCTCACTTAATACTTCCTAGCTGTGTGACCCTGGGCAAGTCACTTAACCGCAATTGCCTCAGGGGAGAAAAAAACCAAAAAAAAAAAAAATCAATAGGAAAACTATTATACTTAAAGACTTATAGCCAGTGAATACAAATATGTGTGTGTGTGTGTGTACACACACATACATACAAAATTGGTATAGCATCTAAATATTTCCAGAAGTTAAACAACAAGGAAAAATAGACAGTAAAACTGTAACATTAGGGAGATCGATGTACTCCTTTTGAAATGTGACAAATCTTTTAAAAAGTTAAGTACTGGGAATAGTTTTGGGTTTTATGTTTTTTTTTGTTTTTTTTTTAAATCTGAATAGCAAATAAAACAGACACTTCTACTTACATAGTAGAATGGAAAAAGTGACTTGCATGTGAAACTGAAGGTGTATATTATATATAGCTTGTTTTTCTTTTCTTTTTTTTTTTTTTTTAATAAAGCTTTTTATTTGCAAAACATATGAGTGACTTTTCAACATTGACCTTTGCAAAAAAACTTTTTTTTTTTTCCCAAGCTTTTCCTTTCCCTCCCCCCTCCCCTCACCCCTAGATGACAGGTAATCTAATACATGCTAGATAGGATAAATTATATGACAAGTACAATACATGTATACATATCTATACAGTTATCTTACTGCACAAGAAACATCAGATCTAGAAAGAGAAGAAGAAAAAAAAAACAACCTAAGAAGGAAAACAGAATGCATGGAAATATTCACAGAAAGCGTTAAAATGCTGTGTTGTGGTTCACTCTCAGTTCCCACAGGCCTCTCTCTGGATGTATATGACTATCTTCATCGCAGAACAACTGGTTTGAATCACATCATTGTTGAAGAGAACCATGTCCATCAAAATTGATCATCGTATAGTCCTGTTGCTGTGTATAATGTTCTCCTGGTTCTGCTGATTTCACTCAGCATCAGTTCATGCAAGTCTCTCCAATCCTCTCTGAAATCCTCCTGTTGGTCATTTCTTACAGAACAATAATATTCCATAACATTCATATACCATAATTTATTCAGCCATTCTCCAATTGATGGGCATCTTTTCAATTTCCAGTTTCTTGCCAGTTTCTTGCCACTACAAAAAGGGCTGCCACAAACATTTTTGCACATGTGGGTCCCTTTCCCTCCTTAAAAATCTCTTTGGGATATAGGCCCAGTAGAAACACTGCTGGGTCAAAGGGTATGCACTGTTTGATAACTCGTTGAGCATAGCTCCAAATTGCTCTCCAGAATGGTTGGATCCGTTCACAGTTCCACCAACAATGTATCAGTGTCCCAGTTTTCCCACATCCCCTCCAACAGTTTTCATTATCATTTCCTGTCATTTTAGCCAATCTGACAGGTGTGTAGTGGTATCTCAGAGTTGTCTTAATTTGCATTTCTCTGATCAATAGTGACTTGGAGCACCTTTTCATGTGACCGGAAATAGTTTCAATTTCTTCGTCTGAAAATTGTCTGTTCATATCTTTTGACCATTTGTCAATTGGAGAATGGCTTGAATTCTTATATATTTGAGTCAATTCTCTATATATTTTAGAAATGAGGCCTTTATCAGAACCTTTGGATGTAAAAATATTTTCCCAGTTTACTGCTACCCTTCTAATCTTGTCTGCATTCATTTTGTTTGTACAAAAACTTTTCAACTTGATATAGTCAAACTTATCTATTTTGTGATTAATGATGACCTCTAGTTCTTCTTTGGTCACAAATTCCTTCCCCCTCCACAGGTCTGAGAGGTAAACCATCCTACATTGTTCTAATTTGTTTATAATATCACTCTTTATGCCTAGATCATGAATCCATTTTGACCTTATCTTGGTATATGGTGTTAGGTGTGGGTCAATGCCTAATTTCTTCCAGACTAGTTTCCAATTATCCCAGCAGTTTTTGTCAAATAGTGAGTTTTTATCCCAAAAACTGGGGTCTTTGGGTTTATCGAACACTAGATTACAATTGTCATTGAGTATTTTGTTCTGTGAACCTAACCTATTCCACTGATCCACTACTCTATTTCTTATCCAGTACCAAATGGTTTTGGTGACCACTGCTTTATAATATAGTTTTAGATCTGGTGCAGCTAGGCCACCCTCATTTGCATTTTTTTTCATTAATTCCCTTGAAATTCTTGACCTTTTGTTTTTCCAGATGAATTTTATCGTTATTTTTTCTAGTTCAGTTAAATAATCTCTTGGGAGTTTGATTGGTATAGCACTAAATAGATAGATTAGTTTAGGTAGTATTGCCATCTTTATTATATTCGCTCGACCTATCCAAGAGCACTTGATGTTTTTCCAATTGTTTAGATCTGACTTTATTTGTGTGGAGAGTGTTTTGTAGTTTTGCTCATATAGATCCTGACTTTCCCTTGGCAGATATATTCCCAAATATTTTATACTATCGATAGTTATTTTGAATGGAATTTCTCTTTGTATCTCTTGCTGTTGCATTTTGTTGGTGATGTATAAAAATGCTGATAGATTCAGTTCTGACAGGTAGGAGTAAGGAGCCTTGCCAAAGCAGACTACTCGTTCTAGATCATACAGATAAGGGGTAGGTCAAGGCTGACCATCTGGAGGTTTCATGATTACTTTGGAATGTGAGTCCAATTATTTCTGAAGGTCAGGAAGTGGGGATTGCTATTCTGGGACACAGCAATTAAGGGAGACTGAAACAGCAACTGAGGGAAACTGAGACAGTAACTGAGGGAGACTGAGACAGGCACAACAGAATAGGCCTTAGAGGTTATTTCTCTATTCTATTCTACTCATTTTGCCGAGGAGAAAATTGTCTTTTTACTTTACTAGATTGCATAGTCTTCAGTTTACTGCAAGTTTTTGTTCATTTCCCTAAAGTAATGCAGAGATGTCAGAACGATTCTTTGTATTACACTTGGCTGCCTCCTAGATATATAACTTCTGAATGTAAATCATTGAACTCTGTCCTCCAAAGAAGTATTGTAAAGAGTAAGTCCTTATAGGTGAAGATTTTTGTTTGCACTGTCCCATCTTTATATTATGTGCCTTGAACTTGTTTGTTATAATAAATTTTTTCTGTTTATTAATAAAAAACCAAAGTAAAATGGGGCAGCTTGGTAGCATTAGCTTTGGAATCAGTAGGATCCAAGTTTAAATTTAGCCTCAGACACTTGATGTGTGACCCTGGACAAGTCACTTAAATTCCCCTCCCCAAACTGTTTATTATGAATGAATAAAAAAAGTGTTTATTAAGCACTTAATATGTGCCAGGTACTATGCTGAGCACTGAGAATACAAATACAAGTAAGTGAGGCACTCCCTATCGGGCCAGAACTCAAATTCTGTTAGGAGCAAACAAAGCATAAAGAACTGAGGAAGGAGTGGTTCAGAAATAGCTAGGAAACTTACTTATAAGAATGTCATAAGCCACTCCAAGATGCATAAGTGGGATATGGAAAATGACTTGAGCATCACAGGTATTGTGCGGGAATAAGCCTGTCTCTATTTTAAAAGGCCACATTTATCAAATTGGGAGAAATTGTGCTAAATAAAACTAATTTTAAAAACATTTTAAAGCAAGAAAAATTAGCAAATACTAGTCTTAAAAAGTTAAGTAAAAGCTTTCATGTGCTTATTCTTAACATTCAGTTTTACTTATTAATATGTTTTAGTTTAGAAATACATTTCATTCTTTTGCCCTGTGGTTATCTTAAAAACATCTAATGGGAAAGAACAAAAGCAAATGCTATTGTACTAAGAATGTTTTGCTTTTTATAAAAGCATACTGTTGTTTTTAGTGTTCATCCAAGGAATTGTTGATATCCCTATTTGTTAAATGTAATCTAAAATGAAAATGATCAGTTGGCTCAAACAACTGACTCATTTGAGATACCTCAGAAAAGTTATTAGGTAGACAAGGACTTCTGTCGTGTTATATATTTAAGTAAATACAAGTATGTATGTCTGTGTATATACACATTTTATACACACACAATGATATAATATTATTGGTAATAGTAAAACTTGAATGGCTTCATATAGAGCAGCCAGATCCAGCCCACATTTTTATGGAATATTTTAGAAATGCCGATTAAAGGTAGTAATGGTAAAATAGTAATAAATGGCAAAATCCATGCTGTATCTACCTCAAAAGTATAATGAATTAGTCAAAAGTATATACCTCCCTTTCTCTAATTTTATTGTAAATTACAAGATAATCAAATTAGAATACAATCCCTTAAGCTTTTTTGTCTTTCAATTCTGCATTTGCCAATCAGTTCTTTGAATTAAGTCCTCTTGTTATGTGCAAGCCTCCTGCTCTAATTGGTTTTGAAGCCAAACTGCTATACATTTGAAGGATAAAAAAGAATCTCATATCTCACTAGAACACACAGCACCTGAACGTATTAGTCTTGAATTAGATATGGTTCTCTTGGAAACAGAGAGTAGTAAGCAAGATAATGGAAATGCTGACTCAAAATAGAGCGTGCTCAAAGGACATTTTAAAATAAGTAAAATTTTAACCGCTTTAATAATTCTTTATAGATCAAATGTAAACAATAATTTTTCCACCTAAAACTGGAGCATTGGAAAATAAATTTCTAAGAATAGAGTTGACATTTAGAAAAAGTAAAAATTAACGAAAATAAAGATGAGAAAAACAACAAACTCATTATTCCCCATTCTACTTTTCTAGTCTATTAGAAGCTTCCTCACTAAGCTCCCATCCCTTACATTTAGTAACAGTCCTTGCACACAATACTCATTCTCCCAACTCCAGGCATTTTCCAGAGCTGTCCTCCATGCCTGGAATACTGTGCTTCCTCATTTATAATTCCTGGCTGCCCAAACTTCCTTCAGATGTCAGCCAACATCTCAGTGTCTTCAAGAAGTCTTTCCAGATCCTCTTTAATCTTGGTATCTTCCCTCTGAAAATATTTCTCAGTTTACATTTTCCTGTTGTCTTCCTCATTAGACTGTGAGTTCTGCAAGAACAGATTCTATTTCTTTTTTTTTCTTTTTTTTTTTTGGCCTCTTTTTATCCCTAGCACTTAGTACAATCCCTGGCACATGCTAGGATGTTTGTTGATTTGATTTTATTAGAAAATCAGCAAATAAACCAAAATTGAAAACATGAGAGGAAATCTAAAAACTGACATAATAGATAAAATGGGGAAAAAAGAGACTTGAATTAATAAAACTAAAAGCTAGTTCTTAGAAAATACCATCTAAAACAAAAAATCTTTAGCTAATCTGATTGTTAGCAAGAGAGAGAGGAGGAAAGAGAAAGAGACAGGTGGGGAAGAGGGAAAATGAGGAGGGAAGAGAGGGAGAAATCAGATGACCAAAATGATGAAGGAACCAGGAGCCCCTTCTAACTATCATGGGATCTAAGACAAAAGAGCCTAGTGTCCACAACCAGAGAGGTGCTGGTGCCATTGCACTCTCCCCCCTCAGGCCTCGTCTAAAGCACAGTTTTCAGTTCTGGACTGCTCTTGTAGGACGACTCACACGCGAGCTCACTTCTTTGGTGTCCCCATTTGACCACTCTCCTATCCTCTCCAGAGGAGCTAGATTAGTGTTCCTAAAACACAAACCTGACTAAGCCATTTACAAAACATTTAATTGGCTTCAGTGTAATACTCAGGGAGAAACTGAGGCAGTATTACACACTGGAGATTAGGTAATACTTTATTGATGTTAATTGAGAGTTCAGAATCCATAGCTATGGATCGGGACTGCTGGGACTCATGTCTCAAAGCACACAGTCCATTGTGAGTTTAGACTGACAGACATGCCAGCCGACTGAATAGGACTAATGTCACAAAGTATTCGGTACCTCATTGAGGGACGTCAAGGATTTTATAGGTTTCATAGCTCAGGGAAAAGGAACTCATGGGAACAGCTGAGAAACATCTGGGGTCCAAGGAAACTATAAATTCAGTTCTGGCAGGTAGAGAGTAAAGAGTGCTGAGTTTGGGAAAGGAAGACAGTAAGTCTGGAGCCAAAAGATAAAGAGTATGTCGAGGCAGACCATCTGGAGGTTTTATGACTCCTTTGGAACGTGAGTCCAATTATTTCTGATGGTCTGGAAGTGAGGGTTGCTATTTTTGGGCAGAACAATTAAGGGAAACTGAAACAGCAACTGAGGGAAACTGAGATATGGGAACCATGGCACAACATCAGGACAAAAATGTAAGCGACTGTGTTTGTAGAGAAGGCCATTGGTGGCCCTGGGAATCTTAATAAATGCTTCTTTCCTACCCCACCTTTTTCATCTAAAGTCCTTCACAATCTGTCTCCAACTGATCTTCTAAGACATTCCTAACAATTCCTTTTCACTTATTCCATGTTCCATTCAAGCAGGCCACCTTTTATTTTCTTTTCCTGAGCTCTGTTATTAGCCTCCCCTGCTCATATGTATATATATGTATATGTATATATTTTTTAACTTTTATTTAACTGTGTACATGTTGTTTCATTTCCCCTAGTTTTTTTCTCCTCAAGGGTAGGGACTTTTGCATTTCTGTCCTAGTATTCCAAATTCCTAAGATAGTTTCTGGCAATAATAAAAGGCACTTGTTGAGTTAAATATAATTGAATCAGTAGGTCCTAAGGAACATCCTAAGGTTGGTCAAAAAGACTTGATGGTATTTGGCCTGCAAAAGAGAAAACATAAGTACAGGATTCCTGTCTTCAGATATTTAGAGGAGGGTTAGATTTGTCCTGTTTACATGAGAGGTGAACACTAGTAGTAATGGGTGGAAGACTTAAACTTGATGTAATGAAAAATTTCCTATTAGTGTTAATAATACATGGAATAGACCACCTCTCAAAATAATGGTTTCCATAGTCCTTGAAGGCTGTGTGAATTGTTGGATATGCGGCAAAGAACATTGCTTTTCAGGTATGAGGTGGCCTCTATGTTGTGAGAGCTCTTTTAGCACTTGAAATGTCCTTAGTCTCTGATTTTTTGCAAAGGAAAGTTAAATTATTAGGAGGAGCCTATACTTGTGCAAGTATAACACTGATACCATATAACTTATATCTGGATTACTTTTTTTAAGACGTGTGTGTGTGTGTGTGTGTATACGTGTGTGTACGTAGTTTTTGTTTTGGGGGGGTTTTTGGTCACAGTATTCTGTCACAAATGCATTTGTTGGGGCAGCTAGATATAGCACAGTAGATAGAGCACCAGCTTTGAAATCAGGAGGACTTGAGTTCAAATTTCACTTCAGACACTTAACACTTCCTTGCTATGTGACCCTGGGCAAGTCACTTAACCCCAATTGCCTCAGCCAAAAAAAAAAAAAAAAAAAAAACCTGCATTTGTTGTTTGTTTTTATGATGGAAATCAATGTGAAATTAAGGAGTTTTGTTTTTTAAGAAATTTGCTTTACAACCAGCTTCATTTGCACAGATCTCTTATATAATCTGGGAGGGCTTGTCTTTTTCGACACAAAGTAAAGGATCTTAGTTTCCCTGTTATCACTAATATTTTGAAAAAAAAATACAATACTTTGGTCAAAATATTGGCCACCAATAAACTAGGAGTTCCTTGTCATGAAAATCACTTTCCTTCTTACTCTCTTCCCCCATGACAAGCTAGCAAAATCTCACATTATGCATTTTATATTTCCAATAACTCATTTATACTGTGCCAGGTTACCCCCAGCCCTCTGCCTTCTAGCAATGTTAGTATCTTGCTGAAGTCAATATTGTCTTATATATTGGAGTTTCCAATGCCTACCCATCCTTGAGACCCATTTGTGTGGATGTGAATCTGGTCTGTTGACTTATTAAGGATGAATAATCGATAGACCCTGTCTTTGTTTTCCTTTTAGGCAGTTCCTCACAATACTTAAAATGGTTATTAATCCATTTACATGTCATATACTGAAGTTTGCTTTTACTCTTGCAACCAAAATGGAAGAGTGGACATCTTTTTTGTTGCTGAAGTTGTGGTGGCATAATATATAAACCAAAAAATATATATGTATGTTCAGTTTTTTCATTTTCTTCTATATTTTCATTTCTAAAATCTAGAGATCTAGATTGCTGAAATCTTTTGTTTTAGCTACTAAGATAAATTCTTCAGAGTAAAACTTCTAGAAATCACATTTCCATTACCAGTTTTTCAGATCTTTAAAATTTTTGGTAACATGACACTTATTCTGAGTGGGTCATTAAGAAAACTGGTTAGATTATATGAACAATAGAAGAATTGCAAAACATCACTAAACAATTGTGCTTTACCCTCAGTAATAAAAAGGGAAATACAAATAAAACAATTAAGATGAGGTGATATATGTCACCTAAATACTTAGCACAGTGACTGGCATATAATAATAGTGCTTGATAAATGCTTATTTTTCTCCATTCTCCCAGAGATTTCATTTAGCCAACTGGCAAAAATGGCAAAACAGAAATAGTCAACATTGGAAGGGCATGTGTTACAAATGAAGCTGTTAATAGGTCTGCTTTGGAAAACAATTTGGAATTTAATAAGAAATTACTATTCCTAATTTTCACTCCTATTCCATACTAGGTATATACCCCAGGTTGATAAATTACATGAAATCCCTTAAGCCATGAAATACAACAGCAATGAAATATTCCTCCAGGTACTGCCACATGGTTTAAATTAATTAAAAGTCCACTTCACTGGCAGTAAGACAAGAATTCTAGCCCCAATTCTGACCAGCTAGGATAATGGCTAAACTTTCAAGCCCCCAGGGAAGACTCTTAAAAGTTCTGCATTGCATAACAAGTGCTAATCTGCCCTAGGGGAAAGAGTTCCACTGAGTATTCCCTCTTATTGATGAAATCTTGGGCCTCATTCCCCCTTCTCTGCCCCCTTTCCCCTCTCTCCACAAAAACAAAACAAAACAAACAACTTGCCTAAAGTAGCAAAAAATTCATGATGTTGATCATGATAGTTGATAAACTATGTTGATAAAATGTTCTTTGATCAGGGCTTATGGTTACTCCAGTGCAAAACCCTGGGGATGCAGAAAGAGTGAGATAATCCCTGTTCTCTGAAAGCTCATGTTGTAATTGGGGAAAACCACCAGAGGGTTTGGTGGCTGGGAGTGTGGGAAAGGCTGGTAGTCCTGAAGGTCTAGTGGAAGGGTTGGATCCTTGGGATGCATCAGTAGATCAGGTGGCAACCTCTAGAGAGCTAGCTTGGCAAAATGGCAGCAGAGCAGCTGCCCTGGTGGGTCAGAGGACATAGGGGCTGGTTAGATGGCAAGACTCAGTGTCCTCTGCCTTGCCAGAAATAATTATAGTTGATTCTTTTTTCAACCAAGTGGTATAAATGCCTTCGGTGGGGATGTGTGAAGAAACCCATCCCGACAGGTGAGAGGGAGAGTGGACAGAAGTATTAGAATAGAAAAGGAGGTCAAGTTCCCTCCTATACTAGTACGGTTGAGAAAGACTCATTAAAATGCCTGCCAATCTCCCACAAGCACCTGGATTGACCCATCTTGGACCCAGGACTATCTCTCTTAAAAAGGAACAAAAAATCAGTAATAGAGATATTTGATACCTAAGATAAGTAAGGAAAAAAGTAAAAGAGCATCTCGTTGCCCTTCATGAATCTCTGATTTCGCCCAGATAAAACTATATCCTGAGGTGTTTAAAAGAACTGGTATATTGATACATGTGAATATTAAACACTATTGGTGACGCACCACATATTGGGATAGCAAACTCATCTAGTCACTATGTCTACATCAGCATTTGAAGATTCTCCAAAGCTGGGAGAGATAACTAAAGTATAGAACGCTAAGCTAGCTATAATAGCATCACTTAGTATTGATTAAGCACCTACTGTGTATCAAGTATAGTGCTAGTAGTATTTGGGATATAAAGACAAAAATGAAACTATTTCTCCATTAAGGAGCTTACATTCTCTCTGAGAGACAGAATATATAAACATAAGTATTTATAAAATATATGCAAAAGATAATGGTGGTAGTGAGGCACCAGTAGCTGAAGGTGTGAAGAAAAGACATGTAGGAGGTAATATGAACTGATTTTGGAAGGAAACTAGAGATTCTGAGAGGGATAAATGAGAGGTGAGATAGTCTATACAAATTCATATAGAAGGAAGATGGAGTGTCATGTGTAAGAAGTACAGTTTTGTTGGACTAAAAAGTGTGTGTGACGGCAACAACAGTACTATATGAGGATCAGTTCTAATGGACATGACTCTCTTCAACAATGAAATGCTTCAAACCAATTACAATTGTTCAGTGAAGAAGGCCATATACACCCAGAGAGAGGGATATGAAATGTGGACCACAAGACATTTTCATGTTCTCTATTGATGTTTGCTTGCATTGTATTTCCTTTATCGGATTATTCTCTCTTATAGATACGATTTTTCCTGCACAAAAATAATATGTGGAAATATGTATACATATATTTGATTTATCAAGTATTTTAACATAATTAACATGTAGTGGATATCCTGCCGTCTAGGGGAGGGGTGGGGAGTAGGGGGGAAAAATTTGTAACAGAAAGCTTTGTAAGGGTTAATGTTTAGGAATTACCCATACATATGTTTTGCAAATAAAAAGTATTAATAAAAAAAAAAGAGAGAGAGAGAGAAAAAAAAAGTGTGTGAAGTAGAATAAGACTGGGAAGGTACATGGGAGTCGGGTTGTAAAAGACTTTAATTGCCAAATAAAGGAATTACAGTCAAACCTGTGCTTTAGAAGAGAGACTTGTGATGGAAAAAAATTGAGGCTACTGCAAAGAGTTCAAGAGGTGATGAATGATGATGATTTGAAAGATTAAAGTGGGATAAAGGTCAAGTTTTATGCTTGGATGAAAAAGTCAGCTTCACAAGCACAGGATGGAGTTGACAAGCTTACCCAGCAATAATTCTAGAAAAAACAAACCTGCATACAAACTTAATATTAGTCGTTGAACACTGCATCTGAATGGTCTCATAGTTACTGAGGAAGACTTTTCCATGTGATTGTACCTGAAACTCACTATGTTTTTCCTTAGAATGTTTATACCTATATAGGAAAAACTCTTATTTTTCTTTTTATATCCTCAACATTTAGTACAGTGCTTGTCATATAGTAATCATTTAATGTTTTTTCACTCCTTCATTCACTGTGATATGGCAGTCAAAAAATTTAGTGTGATCTTCAGCAGCATTGAAAGACTTGCCAGACCACTGTTTGAAATATTGTATTCAGTTCTTTTGGGTAGTATTTAGGAAACACATTGCTAAGCTGGAGAGTGCCCAGAAGACAGTCAAAATGGTGACAGACTTTGGGTCTTATGAGTATCTTTTATAAGAATCAGACTCTTTAGTTTTCTTTTTTTATTATTTTATTTTTTATATATTTTTTTCATTAAAACTTTTTATTTGCAAAACATATGTATGGGTAATTCTTCAACATTGACCCTTACAAAGCTTTCTGTTACAAATTTTCTCCCCTAGTTCCCACCCCTCCCCTAGATGGCAGGAAATCTACTACATGTTAATTATGTTAAAATACTTGACAAATCGAATATATGTATACATATTTCCACACTTACCATTGTTGTGCAAGAAAAATCATAACTACAAGAAAAAAAAAGTCAGAGAAAGGAAACACAATGCAAGCAAACATCAATCAAGGAGTATGAGAATGTTATGTTGTGGTCCACATTTCATATCCCTCTCTCTGGGTGTATATGGCTTTCTTCACTGAACAATTGGAACTGGTTTGAAACATTTCATTGTTGAAGAGAGCCATGTCCATCAGAATTGATCATCGTATAGTATTGTTGTTGCCGTGTATAATGATCTCCTGGTTCTGTTCAATTCACTCAGCATCAGTTCATGCAAGTCTCTCCAGGCCTCTCTGAAATCATCCTGCTGGTCGTTTCTTACAGAGCAATAATATTCCATAACATTCATATACCATAATTTATTCAGCCACTCTCCAATTGATGGGCATCCATTCAGTTTCCAGTTTCTTGCCACTACAGAAAGGGCTGCCACAAACATTTTTGCACATGTGGGTCCCTTTCCCTCCTCTAAGATCTCTTTGGGATATAAGCCCAATAGAAACACTGCTGGGTCAAAGGGTACGCACAGTTTGGTAACTTTTTGAGCATAATTCCAAATTGCTCTCCAGAATGGTTGGATCCGTTCACAGCTCCACCAACAATGTATCAGTGTCCCAGCCTTCCCACATCCCCTCCAACAGTTATCATTAACTTTTCCTGTCATTTTAGCCAATCTGACAGGTGTGTAGTGGTACCTCAGAGTTGTCTTAATTTGCATTTCTCTGATCAATAGTGATTTGGAGCACCTTTTCATATGATTATAAATAGCTTTAATTTCCTCATCTGAAAATTGTCTGTTCATATCCTTTGACCATTTATCAATTGGAGAGTGGCTTGAATTCTTATAAATATGAGACAATTCTCTATATGTTTTAGAAATGAGGCCTTTATCTGAACCCTTAAATGTAAAGATGATTTCCCAATTTATTGCTTCCCTCCTCATCTTGTCTGCATTAGTTTTGTTTGTACAAAAACTTTTTAACTTAATATAGTCAGACTCTTTAGTTTTCTGCTGAAGAAAAGAAAGAAGAAAAGAGACTGGAGGGAAATGACTAGAGAGGCTAACTGTTCAAGTGTTTAAAGGATTATCATATGGAAGGGGATTTTATTTGGCCCAAGAAGGTGAAATCAGGAAGGATTAGTGGAAATTATAAAGAAACTTAAATTTTTTTTGAAAGTTTATTTTTACATGCATTTGTAATCTGCCAGTAACCTCTCAATTGAACAAAGATGGACAGACTCACATAGACAAATCTCTAATCATGAAGGTACATAGTCCAGCAAAACCAATTCTCACATTGGTCATGCCTGAAAACAGGTATCTCTCTCCCCCTTCTCTTTCTCCCTTTTTCCTCACTGACCCCCTTAAGTTCTTCAACTTTCTAGCAAGAGGTGACTGAAGCATATCTTTAGTCCTTTAAGCTCATAGTTTATCTTTCCATTGAGGAGTTTTAAAGTTGTTTAAAGTTGTTTTCCTGTATAATTATAATCAAGTTATATATTGTTCTACCTCTTTTCACTTGACTATGCATCCTTTCATGAAAGTTTTTCCAGATTTCTCAGAATCTTATTTCTTAAAATTTCAGTAGTATTTTATTTTTCCAATTTCTTATCAAGATACTTTCAGTGTTCATTTTTCTAAGATTTTGAGTTTAAAATCCCTCCCTTAACTTCCCCCTCTCTAAGACAGCAAGCAATCTGATATTGGTTATACATGTGCAATCATTTTAAACCTATTTCCATATTACTCATGTTGTGAAAAAAAAATCAAAATAATAGGTCAAACCACAAGAGAGAAGAAGCAAACAAACAAAAGGTGAAATACTATGCTTCAATCTACATTTAGTCTACATAGTTCTCTCTCTAGATGTGGGTGGCATTTTCTGCCCCAATTCTATTGGAATTGTCTTGGATCATACAGCTGAGAAGAGATAAATCTATGATATTAACCATCACATAATCTTGCTATTACTGTGTATAATATTTTCCTGGTTTTGCTCAATTCACTCAGCATCAGTTCATATATGTCTTTCTAAGCTTTTCTGAAATCAGCTTGCTCATCATTTCTTATAGAACAATAATTTGGAATCCCATTTCTTAATGGCATGGTAGTGTTCAATCACAGTCAGATATCATAATTTGTTTAGCCATTTCTGAAAAGGAGGACAGCCCCTCGATTTCCAATTTAGAGCTGATATGAAAATAGCTATAGTAAATATTTCTATACACAGAGGTACTTTTCCTTTTCCTTTGATCTCTTTGCAATAAAAGCCTACTAGTGGTATAGTTGGGTCAAAAGGTATAGACACAGTTTTAGGACATAGTTCCAGATTGCTTTCCAGAGTGACCATGCCAGGATATATTCCCACCAGCATTCACAAGTGTGTACTTATTTTCCTGCAGCCCTTCCAGCATTTGGTATTTTCCTTTTTTGGAATTTTTGCTAGTCTGATAGATGAGAGGTAGAACTTTAAAGTTGCTTTAATTTCCATTTCTCTTATTATTTTTGATTTGGATTATTTTTTATGTGTTTTGTTGGTAGTTTGGATTTTTCCTTTGAAAAGTACTTGTTCATATCCATTGACAATTTATCTGTTGTGGAATGGCTTATAGTTAGTTTTAAGCCATGAATCAGTTCTTTATATATTTTGAATATGAATTTTCATTAGAGAAGCTTACTGTAAAAATTTTTTTTCCTGTTTACCTTCTCATTTTAAGATTTGTTTATCCAAATACTTTTAAATTTTATATAATTAAAATTTTAAATTTAATTTTGGGTGATCCTATCTCATGTTTCTTCATGAACTCCTCCACTATTGATAGATCCAAAAGGTAACGTATTCCTTACTCCTAATTTCTTTACAATGAGACATTTTTATGTCTAGGTTTCATGAATCCATGTGTATTTTATTTTGGTAAAAACTAGATAGATGGCACAGAGGATATAGTACCCTAAACTTACAATCAGGAAGACCTGAGTTCAAATTCAACTCCAGATACTTATTAGTTGTATGACCCTGGGCAGGTCATTTAATCCTGTTTGCCTCCATTTCTTTTCCATAAAAATGGAGGTAATGATAGCACCCACTTCTCCAAGTTGTTGTCAGGATAAAATGAAATAGTATTTATAAAATGATTTGCAAGACTGACTGTAGGTATTAGGTGGTAGCAAATGGTACAAAATATTGATCTTAACTCAACTTCTACTGACTACTATCCAGTTTTCTTAGCAGTTTTTGGCAAATAGTATTTCCTTTTCCCAATAAATTGGTCTCTGACTGCTGTTATGTTTCTTTTTGAGTTATATGCCTAATCTTTTTCACTGATCAACCTCTTCCCTTTTTAGGCCTTTCCAAATTGTTTTAATGTTTTGCTTCTTTGTAGTAAGTACCTAAGAACTGGTAAACAGTCTCCACTTCCTTCCCACTATTTTTTTTCATTGTTAACCTTAAGATTCTTGACTTTAATTCTTCCATATAAATTTTGTTATTGCTTTTCCTCACTCTTAAGATATTCCTTTGGTTATTTAATAAAAATTGAAACTTTGTCAGAAAGGGTGGGTAGTGGAACTATCCAAAGGTTAAATAGGCTTTTTTTTTTTGAGAGTGTTAGTGAGTTCCCCCTCTTTGTTTGACTTTTAATAGAGACTAGATACCATTTGTTGGGTAGGAATTTCCATGATGAGGGAACCTTTCAGAGTGTGAATTGATGACTGCTGATATTTTTCCAGTTCTAAAATTCTGTGATCTTGTGATTTTCCCAGGGTTTCATAGTTGCTATACATATTAGCTTTTATTTAATCTAATGGTTCAGACTTACAGGATCATAATTTCCCTTTTAATGATCCTAAATTTCTCCCTGAATCAAAGGTCCATCTTTTTTTTTTTCAGTCTGACTCCCTAGACAAAAAATCTTATCTTTTTAATGGCATTGTTCTCTCAGTGATGATAGATGATTGTGAATCTTGAAACATACACACTTGGTCTTTGTAGTTTCTTACCCAAATATGATAGTCATTGACTAACAGCTTAAAACAGTAAAAAGGGCCCATTTGTTAGCCTCTCTTTCCACAAGGAGTTGGATTTTCCATGGTTAGAGAGATAATTGGATCTGAAAGCAAAATCCCTCTTGGGGAAAAGGGAGTACAATCTAAAATGCAAACATAAATTACAGGTCATGCTGGATCATGAATCAGCATTTCTCGGGAACCATGATATCCAGGGGCTAGGATGGAAATGGAAATAAGGCTAGGAGTTGTAAGCTTGGAGGTCTGTATAACAATCAGTAGGAACAAACATGCTAGGAAAGTATTTGAAGTTATTTATCTGACAGTCTGCCTCTTCAGCATTTTGCCATCTTGTCACTACAGTGAATGTTTCCTGCTCCCATTTTATCTTACTTTGACCTGTGAGCACGTCAACATACCAGCATACATGGTAGAACTTCTCCTTTCCCTGCTGTCCTGCTAAAGCTCTGGGAACAGACACATTTGCTAATAGTAAGCAAGGCTTTGCATGCCATCTTAACCAAACAACAATAGGGGAGGAAAAGACTGACTGAAATTTATTTCTCCATTATTGAGCTTGTTGTGAGATTTTAAAAATATATTTTACTTGTCTTCCTGAGTTCAAATTCTGTCTCAGACACTGACTGGCTGTGTGGCCTCAGGCAGGTCACATCACCCTTTTTTCCTCAAGTTTCCTTATCTGTAAAATGAGCTGGAGAAGTAGAGGCCAACTCCGTCAGGATTTCTGCTGAGAAAAACCCTGGTGGGACCATGGAGAGTCAGGCAGGATGAACAACCGATTCCTTGTTTGGAGTTCTAAACTATGTGATTTCTTTTGTTTGTAGGATAATGAAGGCCAGACAGCCCTGCATTACGGTAAGCTATTGATAAATATTGTGGAATTGTAATTGATCCAACAGCTCTACAGTGACTGGAGAATCAGGAGAACCTGGGTCCAAGAGCTGTCCCTTGTGTGTACTAGTCATGTTGTCATGATCAAATTGCTCAGTCCTTGGTGTTCTAGGTAACTTTGCAAGATTAAAAGTTGCCAAGAAGGAGATTGTCTCGATAGGAATTCCCTAGATCAGTGAAATCATAGGTCCAGGCCCTGCCCTATCTCTTTTCTCTTCTGACTATGGAATTAGAACTAGGCTAGAAAAGATATATTTGTGGGCTCACATTAAGGGATATACTTTTCAAATCTTAGTGGTGGAAGTGGGAAAGAACAGAAAATGTCTAATATATAGGAAAGCATGGCTTCTCTGTGTAAGTAACAGTAAAGATGTACATCTTCATTTTGGGTATTCTTTCACTTTAAGTTAAAAATAAGAGCTAACTTCTCATACCTTCTTGGGGAGAATTCATACTTGTGGTTTCATCCCTACAAATAACTGTAATATCGAAAACCCTTTACCAGTGAAGATCAAAAAATTTTAGTTTTAGAGATTTGCCTGGATAACTGATGGGTTCATTGACTTGTCCTAAACTTTTACATAGCTAGTATGTTCTAGAAGCTGGTTAACCTAGGTCTTCCTGATTCCAGAGCTGAACTTCTACCTGCCTTTCTTTTTCAGTCTAATTCATATTTAATCAGTAACCATGATATTAGTTTGTTGATGTCATTGAAATTTTAGGTGTTTCTTTGAAGCAAATAAACATGACTATAGATTTCTTTAAACTACCTTATTATTTTCCAAACTTTAATTACATGATAAAATATAACTTGGATTTTTTAGATTTCATGCCTTTTAAAACTAAAACAAACAACTTACTGATTTAAGATGGGCAACAGTGATCATCTCTCTTATTTAATTGATCCTACTTTTACATTTTTTGGCAAAATACTGAATAATTAAGATGAATCAATAATAGTGATATAATAATGGTAACATGGTATTTTTACCTTCAGGGGATTTTTACATATATTATTTTAAACTCCCTCAAGTTGGTAAGGATTTTTTTTTTTCTCAAGTGAAGCTAGCCTTGGAGTTAGAAGGAACTGAATTCAAATCCAGCCTCAGATACTTGGCACCAACTGTGTTATCCTGGATGAGTCATTTAACCCCAATTGCCTTGCCAAAACAAAACAAAACAAACAAACAAAAGATATCTAGTAGGTGCTCAATAAATGTGCATTGGATTTTTTTTCTCTGTTTATATAGAGGTAAGTTGTAACCAACAATTTGCATGCCTCACTGAAAAGGAATAAGAATACTTCAATCTAAAAATAGTTTAAAGTAATCACTAGAATTACTTTTAGCAGAAGAACTCCTAAATCCCAGAAAATACTAGAGAGGAGATTTTGGACCAAAGTGCATATCTTTATTAGAGTGGACCACAGGAAATCCAGTACTAAACCATGGCAAAATTACTGAGCATATCCAGTTCTTGTACCTAAATTGTAGAACTTAGAAAATGTGGCAATGGAACGGAATAATATTGTTCTTACAAGCAGAGTTCTCAATAAATCCTGAGCCTCTGGACTCTTCGCAAATAGCAGTGGGGCAGCTAGGTGGTGCAGTGGATAAGCACTAGTTCTGAAGTCAGGAAGACCTGAGTTCAAATCTGGTCTCAGACACTTAACATTCCCTACTTGTGTGACCCTGGGCAAGTCATTTAATCTCAATTGCCTCAGCAAAAAGCAAAAGAAAAGAAAAAAGAAAAAACAAATAGATAGCAGGAATGAAATCAAGGATCCCCAGGTATTCCAGTAAAGCTTGAAACTCTAACTCATAGGTGTGGGGAATCCTAGTCATCCTTCACCTTTATAGTTTAGAACAAATGGAAAAGGCCTTCCTGTAGCTTTTGTTCTTTAGTTCTGTGTGCTGCTATTAGGAGAGTCCGTTAGGTGTGACAAGGAAGGATACGGGGCCACCTCTGGGCCAGCCAAAGCCCTCACAGCCAGCCAGGCCAGGATGCCATGAAGAGCAGGCCGGCCTGCCTTGCCTTTCATTCGCCACCATCACCAAGTGCTCTTCCTTCCTTCACTGCCCTGATCCATCCTGTTTATATACCTCAGCCAATGCATGACATAAAAAACCCCAAATCTGAATATCGCTAAGTGCAGATTAGAGTATGTCTCACTGTTGTAAGGATCCTTGATTGCATCAAGCCAGCAGGAGGAGAAAAAGGGAAAGAGAGGGAATGAGGAAAGCAAAGAGAAAGGAAGAGAGAGAGAAAGCATATTCTAGGCATAGAGGACATTCTGTGTGCAATGAGGGAGGGCAGAAATTAACACGTCAAGTTCAAGAACAAGTTTATGGCCCCGTTTGGCTGAAATATAGGGTATATAAAGGATAATGATTTGAAATAAAGCAGAAAAGTTAGATGGGGACCATATTTTGAATGCCTTTAAATACTTGGCCTCAGGACTTTGCATTTTATCTTAGAGTTAATAGAAACACAATTAAAAATTTTGAGTAAGGGAGTACCATGATGATCTGTCATACTTCTCTTAGGAATATGATTTTTGATAGTTTTGTTGTCAGTTAACAAGCATTTTTAAGTACTTAATTACATACCAGATAGTGTGTTAAGCTCTGGGCATATAAAAAAAAAAAAAAAAAAAAAAAAAAGGAAAACAGTCCCTTCCCTTTAGGTTCTTCCATTTTAGTGGGGAAAACAATATGTAAATAGGTTAGAGCAAGATAAATATGGAATAGATGGAAGATAATCTCAGAGAAAAAGATATTAGCAACTAAGGTGAGATTTGAGTTAACTCTTGAGGAACAGCAAGAACACTAGAGTCACTGAATCCCTATAGTGGGCAGAAGGGAGTCAGGAATAAGAACACAGGAAAAGTAAGGGCCAAATTTTAAAGGATTTTGAAGGTAAAACAGGAATTTGTATTTGATAAGAGAGAGCTACTGCAGTTTATTAAACAATAATACACACTTAAGGAAAATACTTTTGGTAGCTGAATGGAGAATGAATTGGAGGAAAATCTCTGTTCCCCTCCTGTTTTCTGGCCTGGTGAGAAGATAGATAGCGTGCATCTCTGGAAATGAGTCACTATGCTTCAGAAGTGAATGTGGCATCATGTACCATATTGGAATACAGACTGTACTTTTTCTATTAAATCTGCCTCATTATAAAAAGGGACCTACAATTAAACCAGTCTATACATATAAAGCCTAAATTAATGGAAGGGAGCAGTGCTGGGAATAATTCAAAACAATAGATAATTCAAATGTCATTTCTATCCGACTTTTGAAATGCATTATAATTTTTACACATATGACTGGTCTTCTTAATTATATTTTGTTTGGATGGATATTAAAATTAGTTTGAATTCCCTGGGCATACACCAGCTGGACAGTGAGGAAAAGCAACTCAGGAACCTGCTGGGTTGTAAGGGGAAGTGAGCTCAGGATTAAACATTTGCCTTAGATAATCCCCACGGTAGATAATCTTATAAGTAATATAAAAAAACTCACCATCCCACCAATTTTTAGATATTACACTCTCTCTGTGTATAGTGCATAGGTACAATAGTAAAATTAAAGGCAAACTCAAATTCTTTTTTACTCATTGATCACCTTGGCCAGGTAGTGACTATTTTTCAAGGCTATTGATACTGTGTATGGCTGTGTATATCATACCTATGTCTCCTTGCTTGGGCATTCATTTGCATTCTATTTCCTGTGCAGTGAACATGTTATCATTGTAAAAAATTAATTCTATCCCAAATGATTCATTGATAGATAACAGCCTCTGTCTTTATCTTTCAACATATCTTTCAAAGTAGTTTTATTAATCAGTATAAAGAAGACAAATGTGATAACACTAATAATTAAGATAGGTGGACACTTAAAACAATATAATTTTTAATGCTTTGTAACAGCAAATATTTAAAATTAAACTGAACTTTAAAAAAAAATGAAAGTACTCATTTAAAAGAATGCCTTATAAAATGAAATTATGTAAATTATATAATATACTTTAAGAGCAATTCATTTTTCCATTAAGTTAAACTAAAACAAAACACTCCTAAATTTACTGGGTCAACATCAATCTTTCCTACACCTACCCCAGACCCTTTTTTAGTTGTTCAATATATATTTATTGGTTTGATTTAATTTTATTTCACTATACTTAAATATTTTAGAAACTTCATTATAACCATAACTATGGTTCATTGCAGTGAATGAGAAAAGTGAGATGTTGGGGATTTTCTTTGGGACCTATCTTTTTTTTTTTTTTTTTTTTTTATTAATTACAGTTTGGCCTGACAGCTGTCCTTGTGCTGACAGTTTTTGTGATTACAGCAGGTGTCAAACTCCATCCTTAGATGGGTTGTAAATACTGGCCCCTTCCGATTAAAGCTGGGGTCAGAGCCAATAGAAGGGTTAAATAGAGACCAGTATTGTACTATCACATGTTCTTCATACCACATGGACATTGGGCAGCAACATAGTGCATACAGCACCTGTTTGCCTCCATTGTACTTTAGTATTCACTGACCTTCAGGGATTGGTGCTTCTGTTATTTTATGATTAAATATGGTCCTTGTTGAAGAGTTGATCAGTATGAATGTGGTCTTCGTCATAAATGGCCTGTTAGTCTTTCCCCCTCCCCTCTCTCCACCGGGAATACTAACATCATTGCTTCTATGACTCCCAGAGGAAATCAAGGCTTTTCCTTGCACATGTAGTCATGTGATTTCAGAGTGGGCCGGCTTTTTATCCTCATGGGCTCTCTATTTTCCCTGTAAAGCACCATCTGTTCTGGTCTTTCCATGCTGTTGCAGGGCAGTGGGAGGAGACATTAGAGGGAAAATAAATAAAAATTTTAAAAAAAGAAAGAAAGAAATTCATCATCAAAACCCTGAGGATTAATGGAGTCAGAAGGCGAACTGTGCTGAATGAAAATTCATCTTCACCTGTGCCAGTGTCAGGGCTGCCTCTTTGGCATTTGACAAATAGAGGTTCCCAGGGTACCATAAATTCAGCAGCTGTTCTAATCCCTAGAGACTTTTTCAAGCTTTTCCGAGATGGGCTGATGACCATTTTTGGATTTCCCAGCACAGTGTGAGCACCAACACATTTTCTCATTTTCATACAAAATTCAGCCCATTTTCCCTCTAAGCATACTTCTCCCTTCTTCATCTTATCTTTTTTTGTATCTTTTTTGAGAGTAGAAAATTCATGACGCATCTAAAAATAGCTTGTACTTATATTTAACTGAAGATGCAGATACTACTCAATCAGTATTTAATGATCACCTGTTTAATGTCCAGTACTATGGCTAAGTATTGTGGAGGTTACAGTGAGGCATAAGACATGGCCTCTCTCCTCAAGGATCTTATGGCCTTTGAGAAAAATAAGACAGAAACAGATGAAGAATTATGTAATAGTGAAAAGTAATATACAGTAGAGATCAATTGGATGATTATGCCAAAAGATTCTAGCAATTACCTTTCAAATGCTTCCTTCACTTACCACTTTACCATCTTTTAGTAGAGTATTCCCATATGTGGGTTCTTCATCTTGTCATAGTATTAGGCTAAAGAATCTTGACCTCTGTTCATTTCTTTTAGCTGATCTTAATAATTTATTGTTTTTTCCTATACTGCCAATTTTCATTCTATAAACACAAACAGTGTTTTACTAAAAGTAGTATTAATACTACTTCAAAAGAATATGCAAATATAGTAGGCATAAAAATAATGTCACTAAATAAAAATAGTAGGCATTCTCTATACTATATTTCTTTTTTTTTTTATTAAAGCTTTTTATTTGTATAACGTGTATGGGGAGTTCCCCAGCATTGATCTTTACAAAGCTTTCCATTACAAATTTTACCCCCAGTCCCCTCCCCTCCCCTAGATGGCAGGAAGTCTACTACATGTTAATAATGTTGAAATACGTGACAAGTTATGCAAGAAAAATCCTATCTACAAGAAAAAAAAAAAGAAAATCAGAGAAAGGAAACACAATGCAAGCAAACATCAATCCAGAGCATGAAAATGTTATGTTGTGGTCTACATTTCATATCCCTCTCCCTAGGTGTATATAGCTTTCTTCACTGAACAATTGGAACTGGTTTGAAACATTTCATTGTTGAAGAGAGCCACATCCATCAGAATTGATCATCGTATAGTCTTGCTGTTACTTTATATAATGATGTCCTGGTTCTGCTCATTTCACTCAGCATCAGTTCATGCAAGTCTCTCCAGGCCTCTCTGAAATTGTTCTGCTGGTCCTTTCTTACAGAACAATAATATTCCATAACATTCATATACCATAATTTATTCAGCCATTCTCCAATTGATGGGCATCCCTTCAGTTTCCAGTTTCTAGCCACTACAAAAAGGGTTGTCACAAACATTCTTGCACATGTGGGTCCCTTTCCCTCCTCTAAGATCTCTTTGGGATATAGGCCCAGTAGAAACACTGCTGGGTCAAAGGGTATATGCACAGTTTGATAACTTTTTGAGCATAGCTCCAAATTGCTCTCCAGAATGGCTGGATCCGTTCACAGTTCCACCAACAATGTATTAGTGTCCCAGTTTTCCCACTCCAACATTCATCTTTATCTTTTCCTGTCATTTTAGCCAATCTGACAGGTGTGTAGTGGTACCTCAGAGTTGTCTTAATTTGCATTTCTCTGATCAATAGTGATTTGGAGCAACTTTTCATATGACTAGAGATGGTTTTAATTTCATCCTCTGAAAATTGTCTGTTCATATCCCTTGACCACTTATCTATTGAAGAGTGGCTTGAATTCTTATAAATATGAGACAATTCTCTATATATCTTAGAGATGAGACCTTTATCAGAACCATTAAATGTAAAGATGATTTCCCAATTTGATGCTTCCCTCCTAATCTTGTCTGCATTAGTTTTGTTTGTACAGAAACTTTTTAACTTAATATAATCAAAATTATCCATCTGGTGTTCAATTAGGAGTTCCAGATCTTCTTTGGACATAAATTTATTCCATCTCCACAGGTCTGAGAGGTAAACTATATTACGTTCCACTAACTTGCTTACAAAGTCACTCTTTATATCTAGATCATGAACCCATTTAGATCTTATCTTGGTATGTGGTATTAAGTATGGGTCAAGCCCTAATTTCTTCCACACTAGTTTCCAATTTTCCCAGCAGTTTTTGCCGAATAGTGAGTGCTTATCCCAAAAACTGGGGTCTTTGGGTTTATCAAACACTAAATTGTTAAGGTTATTGCCTAGATTGTCCTGATATCCTATCCTGTGCCACTGATCGACTGCTCTATTTCTTAGCCAGTACCAAACGGTTTTGAGGACCGCTGCTTTATAATATAGTTTTAGATCTGGTACAGCAAGGCCACCTTCATCTGCCTTTTTTTTCATTAATCCCCTTGAAATCCTTGACCTTTTGTTCTTCCAAATGAACTTTGCTACTGTTTTTTCTAGATCTGTAAAATAATTTCTTGGAAGTTTGATTGGTATGGCACTAAATAAGTGTATTAGTTTGGGTAGTATTGTCATTTTTATTATGTTCGCTCTGCCTACCCATGAGCACTTAATATTTTTCCAATTGATTAGGTCTAATTTTATTTGTGTGGAAAGTGTTTTGTAGTTTAGTTCATATAGTTTCTGACTTTTCCTTGGCAGATAGATTCCCAAATATTTTATCCTATCATTTGTTATTTGGAATGGAATTTCTTTTTGTATCTCTTGCTGCTGAACTTTGTTGGTAATATATAAAAATGCTGATGATTTCTGTGGATTAATTTTGAATCCTGCCACTTTGCTAAAGTTGTGAATTGTTTCTAGTAGTTTTTTAGTTGAGTCTCTAGGGTTCTCTAAGTATACCA